>SKCR01005845.1:0-297609 GCA_019454045.1 Zanthoxylum bungeanum | reverse complement strand
AGAGATTGATCTGAAGATTTAAGCGATGGAGAATAAGATAATGCATTACCCTTGGATGATGATGATTTTTCTCTTGATTGGATTATTTTTAATGCTGCTTGTTTTCATTTCCATGAACTTGAACTATGCGTATTTTGTTAAGAATACGATGATGGTGTTTTTTTTCACTAGATACTTTATAATTATTATTATTTTTTAATTATTTTCATGAATTTGAAGTTTTTAATTATGCATATTTTGTCAAGTATTATGAATTTGACGAGTAGATTTAATATAAAAGTGGACTATTTATGAAAATAATACTATCTATTTATTATTTTTTTACATTTACAAGTAAATTATGCATATATTACAAATTTAAAATTATTATTAATAAACGTGTGCCTCGTGTCTGTGAGGCGTGCGCCTCTCGCCCCTCGCCTCTCTAGCTCTGATCGCCTCGATGTGCCTTTCGTCTTTAACAACCCTGCAATGTTCTAAAAAATGCATCAGCCTTCTAGGTGGCATGTTCTAAAAAATGCATCAGCCTTCTAGGCGCCACCTAGAAGGATAGGTTAGGTGGCGTTAGGTGGTTTTATTTTTTATTCAAAAAAATGAAAAATAAATAAATTTGGAGAAAAAAAGGTACAAACCCTCTAAAACCATCTAGATGCTCGCCTAGACTCACCTGACCCGCATAGAACCGTCTAAACCCGCCTAATAGCCTGACACCGCCTAACAACCGTTTTTATGCATAATCGGAACGGCCAGACACCGCTTAGCGCCTAGAGCCCGCCTAGCCCCTTTTTTTGGAACAGTGGGCCTTGGTAACCTAATCCACAAACTTTAATGGTGCGTTTTATATATTCGTAATCGGAATGAGATGAAATAGAAATGGAATAAAATCCGAATAGTGAATTGAAATAAGTTGTTTACTTAACTACAACCTACATGAATCGTAATCGGAATCAAGTAATATTCTCAATGATGTGTTTACTATCTAGCAACCATAATGATTATTAACAAGTTACAAAAAAGGCCATAGTTAAAATTATATACTAATTTATTACTTATTAATTTATTAATAATTAATGAATTACTATTTTTATTAATTATTGATTTAATATTTTTTATTATCAATTTACTAAATATTAATAAATTATTGTTGTATTATTTTATTATAGGAAAAAATATTAGTTAGGGTAAAATTATAATTATTCATTCATGGTTGGTAGGAATGACACTTCTATTCCCCATTCCCAAATTCCCTCACTCTTCTTTCCATTCTCAATCCATTTTAGGGAAATAAACTCATTAATGAGGACCATTCTCATTCCCCATTTGATACAATATTTGATATAATCATAATATGGAGCGCATAGTACCCACAATGTTAGCTCAGAGGGCTAGGGGTTATAGTCGACATCATTTTTTAATGCCTTTAACACAAAACCGAATGATGAGTGGTCAATATATTTATATTTATCATCCATTTTTCTATACATTTTGGTGGTTATTTCAAGCCTTGTGAGCGTTTTAAACTATTTTCTTATATTTTATTTTGTAGGTTTCATCACTCGCGAGGCAAAAAACTTTGAGCTCATTCGGCTCCTTTATGGATGATGGATATATTATCGGAGAATAGGTAATATGAATGATTCCACTAAAGTGTTTACTTCCCTAAAATTGGAACAGGAATGGCAAGAGGAATGAAGCCCAATAATTTGAGAATGGTGAATGAAAGTCTTATTGTCACCACCCATGATCCCATTCCCAAAAGTGTATGGGTAATTACAATTTTATCCCTAATTAATATTTGATATTGCATTTTTAGCCTAATAATTTTAAACTAATAATTATTAATCAATAAATAATAATTTATAAATGATTAATAATCAATAATCAAATTAATAACAACAATGCTAGATGCACACTCTGAGCACTTACTCAGCACCGAATTTTTGTCTTTTAATACCAAAAATAGCAAATTCAAAAAAGTAAGTTTTGAATATTTATAATTATTTTATTATTTTGGACACTAAAAGACAAAAATTCGGTGCTAAGGAAGTATTCAAGAAGTACAACTATCATTATTCAATTAAAAATAATCAATAATAAATCAATTTATTGATAATTATTAGGCTAATAAAATAAATTAATATACTATGTTAACTATTGACATTTTCGTAAGTTGTTAACAATACACTCATATTACTAAATAAAATAAATATATCAAGTTGTTTATTTAGCTGCAAGAATCGTAAAGGGAATACTACTTGAATCCCATTTTGATTCCTACAGTTGAGTAAACAACTTATTCTTCTTATTCATAATTCTAATTCCAACCCATTTTGATTTCATCCCATTTTCGATTCCAGCACATTCCAATTACGAGAACATAAATGCACCATTAGTGTTTCCTTGACCTCTGAAAATACATGGTTTGCAAGATGGTCATACACTAAACCTAAATCTAAATTGAAGCATAACAAATTTAAGGTCCAATGTTCAAACTTAAGTTCTTTTCATGCAAATGATTTTAAATGGCAAAAACTACAAAGATGAGCATCGGTTTATACAACGTACTCATTAAAACATTTTGACAGAACCACCACCGTCCTCCTTTCCTCTCACCACCAAAATACAAAAGCCAAAAAAGGGGAAAGGAAAAAACACAAAAAACAAAAAAACAAAAAAAAAAACAAATAGATCAAGCAAAGGAAATGAGAAACAAAAATAAGTCTAAACAAATTAGAATCACAAGAAATTATATGTATGTTCATAAGAAAACTCAAAGGCCTGATGAAAGAAACATAAAGGACCACATGACGGGAATTAATCGTGACTGATAAAACCATTACAAACAATGTAGTAAAATTACTAAACGAACTTACCTTTGTGCCAAAAGGCCCAACAGGGTAATCTATTTGGAGAATATTCCTTCTCTACAAAAGAGAGACAATTCAAAATCAGAAAAATCTCTTAGGTGCCAAGAGCATCAAACCTTAAATCCAAGATGATTGCAAGTCATCACGGAGGGTAAAGGAAAAAAAAAATTAATAGAAATCATTAGTAGGGACGAAATAGGACATAAGCCTCTAGTAAGATGGGCATATTACCACAAACCAGCTAGCAGTAAAACATTTCGTTTACCTTCAAATAAAAATTATGCAACAATATAAAAAGAAAAATCACCTCAAGTTCACCTTCAAGCTCGTCCCTCTCGTGTCCAGTTGCAATAGGCATAACATCCTCCACTCTCTTCTTCACAGAAGTGCCTGCTACAAATAAAACAAACCAATCCACAAGTCTATATTTCTTGTACTATCAACAGAGGAAATCTCATATATCTAACTATATATACATCAATTTGGTACAGCATTATCAACACAACCCCTAAATCAACCTTACGAATCACGTATTAAATATAAACTAACACACTACAAAATACAACATCATAGACATACATACATACATACATCTAAGGGTGAGAGAGATTACCTGATTCAACGCTGAAGTGGCGAGATGGAGAGAGAGGACGAGAAGTGAGAGATCGATTGAGTATTGAAGGATTGACGGATACCGATCGCCATGGAGATTGAGCTAAAGCTAGGGCTTGGGCTTTCAGCTGTGAATAACAGTTTCTTCGCCACATCGTCGTTTTCCTCTCTTCAGGTCGCCCTTTACGGAAGAGAGGAAAACGACGTCGCTGTTGTTACTCTATCTTGACTCTCCACACTTCACTTTTTATCAGTCCAATGTGGAAATGGATGATATTTGATTGACTTCACACGTGAGAATAAGTGTGTGGGCTTGGGATTATTTTTCGGATTGCTATACTGTAAAATTAAGGTTGATAAATAGGGCAGGACTTGAAAAACAACCAGTAAAATTTATTTATTCAAGTCCTGAGAAAACACAATAATATCATTAATTCTAAGCTTAAGAAATTCGATATTTTCAAAATTTTAAAAATATTAATAAAAATTTGGATTATGACCAATATTATTATATATTGCCTAAGATTAACATCCAATGTTAATAGAATGGATGATAAGTCTCATATCATAATAACATAAACAATTGGTGATTCATAAGAAGAATGAAAAATCGAACACGACCACAAAAAAAAAAGATCACAAGGTAACGTTATCTTAGATCATTGATCATCGTTATAATACACTTGTGTCATCATGTCCTTTGACCTGCCAAATGATTCTGACTTGTATGAAAATTATTATGATTCACTAATACGATATCATTCGACTAGTCACGTCTTATGAAAATTATTGGATGATTTTGAATGACCAGCGTACGAAGTCAAATGCGAATATAGATGGATCTGATGGTTTTGACAATGAAGGGTAGAGATGTTCTAAGGAAACTAAATATGGAGAAGTCTTTAGCCAAAGCATGATATCTAAGAGATGTCAATTCCATATATATAAAGTTTAAAGTAATATCAAGCATTACGGACTTGACATATCCATGGTCCATGTTTGCTAATGAATATAAAATCAGAAGGAATGAGATGACATATTCGAAATATATTTTTTAAGTTCATGTATTTTCCCACTTCATTCATCAGTTACGGGTCATGACATACTGATAGGTGTTTACCCTTGGTCTGTAGGATGTCATAAGATGAAATATTAAAGAGTTAATATTTTCTTACTACTATTCGATAATGAACCTATGACAGTCGCACTTCATATAGTCTTTGGAAATAAAACAAATTCAAAGGATGTTGATCATTAAAGAGTTAATGAAACGATTTTGGGATTTGTTTTTGGAAAAATTATTTTTTCAATTAAAATAAATTTTCTAATATATATGATATTAGAATATTAATATTTTAATGAAAATTAATTTGAATTTATTATTTAAATAAGCATTAGATATTTATTTAAATATAAATTTATGTTTAATTAATTGTTAATTAACTATAAACTAAATAATTGTTAATTATTAATTGATTAATTAAATCAACTTAATTAAAAGCCCAAAATACTATTTAATCTAACGGGCCTTAATTTAGTAGGCTTGCAACCCAATTAATTAAGTCTCAATTAGGATATATATATATTTATGGAGGATATTTTCCCTAAACAAGCTTGTAAAATCTTGATAAGTTTCATTAATTAATTAGGATATATATTTATGGAGGATTCTTTCCTAAATACGCATGGAAAATCTTGGAAAGTATCATTAATTGATTAAGTTTGATTTAGAAATGGATTTTTTTAGCATCCTAAGAACAATATGACACAAGAAGCCACTTCTCATACATAAATAAAAGGGAATTTCGACCAAGAGTGAAAATACCTCTCTTAGGTTATTCTTTCAGTGTTTTTTATCTCTATTGTGTTCTTGAGTAGTGTTTACGGTTTCTCCAAACTTGCCCTAAAGAGAAAATTATTTTTCTCTCTAATCCATATTATTCTAAGCTTCCACATCCTAAAAAAAATAGTTTTTCTTATTGTTATTTCAAGTGGGATAACTTGTTTTATTGAAGAGACTAGAATGGCAAATGTTGGAATTGGTACTTCGAGCGCCAATCTGAATACTGTAAGGTATATTCTATTTTATTATTTATAAATAGAAATAACTATATTTTCATTTCAATTTCGTTAATGGTAATTATTGTGTCATTATCTCTTAGTGCAATTGGTTTAATATATACTGATAATGACATCGACCTCAAAATAACCACGTAGAAATATTGGACATTAGGTGTGGTTCGACATTGGGATAATATTACTATTATAAACTATTCTTAAAGTGTATGTTCTTGGTCATTGGTTTTCGAATACGGTCGAATTAACATAACTTAGAATACTAGCAATTGTCGTATATTGGAATTGGAGTTCCAATGGTCTAACCCAATGGACCATGAGCGAGGGAAGCTCGCATGCCGAATGACTCATGAATGATTCATAATAGTTAGTAGTGCACACCACCATCAATAGGAGTTTTCTCGAGTCGAGTAGCATATGTGATCCTTTGACTATAACATAACATTGATTTTGTGTATGATCCTCTATACTTAGATGGAATGTATGTCAGAGACCTTTCGTGGTCTGATCGCTAGATGCTCGTTTGGTGTGAACCGATGCACTCGTTAGTCAGTGTATATGAGATAAGATCTATCGGCCTAAATGTGTATCATAAGGGGTTTAAGTATCCATGTTTATAAGTCACGATTATTAAGACTTTGGCCAAAGCCAATCATCTAGGATTGATCGCATATACATCAAAAATAGTGTTCTAATTAATTATAAAGAATCGTGGACATGTCTACAATATAAGGTATGCAACTTGGAAACTTGACGGTATAATTTATGTTTCCTAAGCACAACTCGGATAGCCTACGATGGAATTATTGTTAAACATATGTGATGACCTCGACTTGTATAATTCGGAAGGTCGTTCATGTTCTTCGCAATTTCGGATGTGGCTGAATTGCGTAAATATGAGATAGAGTCATATGACAAACGTGTCTAAACTTAGAAAATCCCACAATATGAAGTGTACTCGTTGAGCACTCGGGCGCTATCATGTTTGATAATAAATAATATTTAATATTATAATTATCAATCAAAATAATTAAGTGTTATTGGATAATATTAATAATTTACTAGACCAAATGAGATTAATTAGATTAATCAAAATTTATTTAATTGTTAAATTAATAATCACATAAGGGCTTTATTGTAATTTCATAAATATTTCTACAATTAGAGGATATTTTGATAATTACAAAATATGTAATAATAGGTTTATATCACTTGATTAATTTGATTAATCAAGTAGTTAGATAAAATGATAAGATTACACCTAATATGCATATTTAGATCAATTAGATTAAGCCCACCAAAAATTTGATTAAAACGTTTATTAATAAATGAATGATAAGCTTGATCGTAAAAGATAAGCTTAAGTATTTTTTATTAATAAGTTTTAAGCTAAAGAAAATAATTTTAGAAGCTTTGAAAGTTCTCTATAATTTTCAACAAGAGAAGAAGTTTTGATCTTTCATGCAAGCTTGCAAGGTAAGTTTAGATCTTCTTTAATAAGCTATGTTTTTCATTAATAATTTGATATCATTAGTGAAGCATATGGTGATGTATTATGTATTTGATGCATAATAATATAACTTGAAGTTGAAATAAGTTCAAATATTTGTGTATAGATGCTTTGGAGGCATATAAACACAATTTGGTTGTGATTGGGTAAAGTTTTATGTAAGTTGGATATAGAACACAAAAATTGGAGTTTTGAACTCTAAATAAAAGTTTGGAATTTGTCTACCATTCTAGAATCATTTGACCACCTTTAAGTGACCTAAAATTGTTCATGGGTTACTTCTTTATGAGATTCTTGTTTGGTTTGAGTTTTGGATTCTAATTTCTTGAATACATTTATGTTTTGTAAAAATATTTAATATTTTGAAAAATATAATTTTTATTCTTTAATTATTTTAAATGTGTTTAAAATATGTTGATGTTGGTTTTGATGTTTAAAATTAGATTTTGGGTGTTAGGAAGTGTTTAGAGAAAATTAGGAGTGATTTGGGTGAAAAATCATAATTTTTACATGTTTTATGGTTTGAAAATACGTAGGGAGAAGTCGCAACTCGCGCGTGAGCTGTAACGAGCGAAGAGCCGATGCTCTCGCACTCGCACGTCGCATGTACGCTATTCATGCGCGATACGCATGATGAATTGTTTTCTCCGTTTCGCAGCTTTTAGACACTGTTTTGTCTCATATTTGTTTCCTATGGACTCGTAATGGAATATTGTATCCTATTTAATTATTTAAAAAAAATACACTCATACTATATATCCACAAGTTAGAACCATTTCCACTGTTTGGGGCTCCGATCCATCCCTAACGAATCCGGATCCAGCAAAAATAGTATTATAGTAGGTCTTAACCAAGGAGCACATTTTAAATAAAAATAATAATGGTTTACATATTTGACATGTATTTGAATCTATGCCTTTATATTTTAATTATATTATGCATGACTCATATTTGATATGCGTTGCATGTTTTAAATTAAATTTTTTCGTTTGGCCCAAACATGTTAGTTAATGACTTGATGTTATAAATCTCTCATGAATAGATGATTGTTTTTTAAGTGATAATATTAATAATGTTGAAGCATTATTGGATGGTTCGTCTGGTCAATACGAAAATGAATGAATTTTTATTACTTGTGTCCAATATCGTCATTATTGTGAGGGCATAAGTAATCGAAACTTCGGTCGCTCTGGTAAATATTTGATGTAGTGTGATAAGTTGACGTAGTCACCAAATACCGTCATTATTGTAAGGGTGCATTTACGAAGCTCATTATTGCATATTGGCAAGTATACACCTAGAACATGACTTAATCTAATACTGTTATTATTGTGAGGATAAAAAACGGTTCAGGACCAAATTTTTTAGTAACATGAATGTGATTGATGTTGGGGTTTTGGGCGAAGAGCGCAGCGGAAGCGCGGTTCGGGCGAAATCGTATTTGAAAACTTTTTCAAAATATCAAATAAATTATTCAATATCTAATATGAATAATTTATTCATATTTCACCTAAACCTATTTATTCAATATCAAATATCAACATAAATAAGGTTGAAACTTTGCGAAACTTTTACGAAAATCGTTTTTCTGCAAAATGACACAAAACGTGTTTTCGACTGAACCGACAACCCGACACTTATGGAGACTGCCCAGGTCAGCCCCAATAGTGTCAGGGCAGTTCATGGGCTGCCCGAACAGTGATGGATTCACTGTTTGGACAGTTGTCATCTGGTTGGCTCAAAATCCACCTGGTAATACCGTTTTTGGCCGTTTTCTCTTATTTCAACTCGGAAACACTTTCCGGAAAATGTTCCCACTCCCAAAACACATCCAATACATTAATATAACATCAAATACATCAACATATGCACTGAATTTTCCAGATCTGATCCAGAACACAAATTTACCATTTTTTATGCTTTAAATCCAAAATTTCAACATTAATCAAATTAATCTCAACACCAAATCAAGTCACCATATATGAACAACCCAAGAATAATTCTAGGTGTCACAAGAGTGGTCACAACACTCTAGAATAACAACTCATCAACAATTGATTAAATTGGATGTTAATTGTAATAACTTCATCCAATTACACTTCACACATGCATATAAACTTTCAATCCATAATCCACAACCAAAAGCCCCAAAAATTCAGATTTAAAGGAACCCTAGACTATTCTAAAAATTCAAGAAAATAATTTCCAAGCTTAAGGTTAAGTAGATTACCTTTAATCTCTTCAAATCCAAAATTTTTTCTTGAATTTTTCCTTTTTTTCTTCATGGATTTGATCAAACAAATCCTAGGGTTTATTTTTGGGAGAGAGTCGGCCATGGTGTGTGGAATGAAGAAGAAGAAAAAAACTTTTTCTTTTTAAATGCTTGTGACCGACTTTGTGGGTAAAAGGGGCAATTTGGTCTTTTTTCAATTTTACTTAAATTAAAAGAATTAAACTTTATGATATCCAATCAAAATTGCACACATAAAGTCTAATTTAATGCATGCCATGTTAACCAATAATAATTGGACAAATTCCATACCAATTATGGGAAAAGTTTATTAATTAATAATTCAAATATTTAACAATTAAATATCAAAATAATTAATTAATGTAATTATTATTATATATGTATTTTTATTTACAATAAATAACAAATACATATATTTATGGCATGTGTCAAAATCTCATTTGACGAATAATTAATGTGTATCTAATCGTATTATGCATCAAATACAAATACACAATAATTATTATCGGACAAAATCCCATAATGCATGTGTTATCGTTTAATCGATTAAACGATCCGAATTAACTCACTTAATCCGAAGAAGTATTATGAATAATCCGTATTATTCATATCGAGTTGCCCAAGTTCTCAACGAGTACACTTCATATTGTGGGACTCTCTAAGTTTAGGTTTATCCGTCACGAAATCCAATTTCGTGTCCATAATCCACCCAGTCATGACTTATGATAACCACAGATAATCTCTCTAAACTATGCAAGTCGAGATCATTGCATACGTATAATCCCTTCGTCACCGGCTATCCGTATTATACCTGGGATATAGATGAAAACGTCAAATCAGTTCGGTATAATACAGTCAACTTTCAATTTACGATCTCTAAATAACACTCAGAACTGATTTCCGAAGTTATACCACGGCCATGGATTTACTAGATCATAAACACGTGAAGATGTCTATGCCCTGTACACAGGACTGACAGATCGTATCTTGATACGCACTGAATATCATAAGCATCAGTCCACACCTAACAAACATGCGGGGGTCTAATCATGAATATATCATTGACGTGACTGCCATCAAAGTGTGGAGGATAACTCATATATCCCACTGTGGTATCTCAAGTCAAATGATCATTATGCTCGCTCAACTCGAGAAGGTTCCTATTGACGTTGGTGTACCATCTATTAGGAAACCTTCAATGAGTCGTTCAGTGTCTTATCTAATAAACACCTACATGTCTATACGAGTCTCCCAAGACTCATGGTTCACTGGGATAAACCATCAGACCAAGTCACGATATACGACATGTACTGGTCTCAGCGGATTTTACTAACCGACCGTGTTAGCAAATCTTGACCAGGAACTTTATTTAAGGATATACATCTTATAGCACGCTTCCCAATGTCAATTACAAACTACGTTGTAACTGCGCACTATATTGTAAATCCTAGGGTCTTTGTCTAATATACACGTATCACTAAACCAGATTTAGTTTCGATCTAATCATAATCAGATATCTAATCATAATTAGATCGAATAAGTGTATAAAAGACAAAGGTGCTACCAATAAATTAGTAATATTATGGAACATATAATTGCTCGTATTTATGAATCAGATATAAATACGATCCGGATTGGCACTCTGAGCACCAACCCTAACAATTTCTCCCACTTGCTCTAGTGTCAATCCATGGTATCCTATACACATCTTAATGTATATCGTATACTAATGGCCCTCAAGAGCTCACCAGCACTTATGAGGTAGGCAACTACAAGTAAGCCTGCTTTAACAAATCGAGTCTGTCCAACAAACCCAGCTGTTTTCCTTAGCCAACATCATTCATATTCTGTAGAATCCAAATTCTACACCAATATGACTCAGACGTTATATTAGTTCTGTGCTATAGCTGCTGAGTTGTCTAAGTATATATGGATCAAATCCAAAATACTATAAGACAACCGCAAGCACTACACTAATATTAAAACTTCTAATCTATGATGTCACTATGCAACTTTATAAGTCAATACTTCAAAAGTTGCAACTGATTCCACTAGAACAGTAGAATCAATGGTGACACTCCCACTGCATCTTTTCTGACTTTATATGACATAGAACATCTAATGTCATAATTAGAATCAAAACTAATCTGACCTTATGGTTGCAGACTATTCTCCATGAATTAGAAACTCGTTCTTAATATCTCAAATATCACAAAGAATATGTTTCAAGACCCATCATATGGTCTACAACATATCAAAATAACTCGTAACAATTACGATTAAATTGATATCTTTAATCGCACATAATACAGTATTCATTACGCCATCATCCTATGATGCCTAAGATCGACTAGACATTCCAATCAATCTTTATTTCGATAAAAGGTATCATCTTTTACGAAAGACGAATACTATATATATTAAAAGACACGTTAACTGTCAAACAGTTACACTAACTGTCATACAGATAGTCTTACTGTGTCCTTTATTAGATCATATCTAATATGCGACTAATGAGAGTATCTCACAAGTCTCTCAGTTTTATATCTTATATAAAACTTTATATCAAATATAACATAGACTACTCACACTTGCTCCACGGAGAAAAGAAGACTTATGATATATAATACTTGAAAGAAATTTGTACGCTCTCACTGACCCTACTGACAAATAATATTCTCTATACTTCGATAAAACCAGACAATCTGACTGATATCAAAATCAGAGAACACAAATTTTCGGAAAGCTTATCTGAGTCTACAATAGGCTCTATAAGCTAGTATATCAAACTGTGATCTTAGCAGAATACAAACTCTAGGGCCATTCTAGAATGGATTCTTCAAACAAAGAAATCACGACGGATCTCTCATTCGAAGAAAACATTCAAGAATGCCATTTTGCATTCTTTAGCCAAAATACATAGGTTAATACCTACATTAACCAACAGAACCTTAATCGTTCAATTAGTGTGACTAGAGATAGGTATTCTCAGAATCTATAATAAACTACTGAGCATAACCTTTCTCACTGTCATACTATAAAGGTCAAACCTTTATCAAGCTCACTTTGCTTTTGCTGCGCAAACAATTTGCACATTTTATGAACTATTCATAACGAAAGCCCAATCAAGTTCAAAACTTGGTCGTAGTAAGCAATGAACAATCTTAGATCTATGGTTCAATGCTAATTTCCAAATTGATATCAAATATCGCTCCCACTATAAGTTATAGGATAATTTTCTTTGATAAGAATACAACAGAACCATTAAGTATCAAATACTTTGTAAATGATTCTGACATCCTATTGTACTTATACGAAAGTTGTCTAAGGGTCATTTCATCTTATTAATTATATAGTTTCATCACAGTTTATCACTCTCTAATTTGACTTCAATAAGTCAAGTATTTTCTACAATAGTCAACATCCAATGTTAACCACCAAGTAACAAAACAATTTTATTATTCGGGATCATAGAAAATATATTCTATCAATAGAATACAATATTCCATTAAATAGAATAAATGATAAACCTTTCACTCGTACCTTTGAGGCACAAGTACATTCAATTATATAACCATAATAAAAAATAAATATTCAAATCTCAAACTTTTCAAGATTCGAATTTTCTATTATACATATCTGTTGGGGTTTTGGGCGATGGGGCGCAACGGAAGCGCGGGTCCGAGCAAAATCGTATTTTAAAATTTTTTCAAAAATACCGAATAATTATTCAATATCTAATATGAATAATTTATTCATATTTCACCAATACCTATTTATTCAATATCAAATATTGACATAAATAAGTTGAAAACTCGCGAAACTTTTACGAAAACCGTTTTTCGGCAAAATTACCTAAAACACTTTTTTGACCGATTCGACTACCCGGCACTTATGGAAACTGCCCAAGTCAGATACAATAGTGTCAGGGCAGTTCATGAGCTGCCCGAACAGTTACAGATTCACTGTTTGGGCAGCCGTCACCCGGTTGGCTCAAAATCCACCCGGTAACGCCATTTTTGGCAGTTTTCGCTTATTTCAAGTCGGAAACACTTTCCGACAATTGTACCAACACCCAAATTACATCCATAACATTCTAAAGACCACATTTTCATCACCAAAACTGAACATTTTCCAGGTCTGAACAGTAAAGAAAAACAGTCCACAAAACATGCCTTAAATCCAATTTTATCACAAATTAATCAAATTAATCTTACAAAAATTCAAATTCACCACACATGAATGACTCTAGAACAATTCTAGGCATAATAAGAGTGGCTATCACACTCTAGAATGGCAACAAAAATTGTCCAACAATAATTTGAATAAATTGGAACATAATTACAATAATCACTTCCAATAACACTTCACACATGCCAACAAACTTCCAATCCATCCACCAAACCACAAAGCCCTAATTTTTCAGATTTGAAGAAAACCCTAGAACATTTCTAAGTCATCAAAGAACAAGAAATTAATTTCCTAAGCTTAAGGACTTGAAGACTTACCTTTAAATCCCTAAATCCTTAGCTTTTTCTTTGAAATTTTTCCTTCAAATCTTCAAGTTCTTGAAACAAATTTTCAAAACCCATTTTGGAGAGGGTTCGGCAGCCATGGAAGACAACAAGAGAGAGAAAATCAAATCCTCTCAATTTAAAACCCATTTGGACGAAATTGACTATAAGGGAGGGGCAAATTTATCCTTTTCATTTTAATCAAATTAAAAGTCAATTTAACTTTATATTAACCAATCAAAATTGGACAAAATAAAGTGTAATTAATTCATGCTAAGTCATCCAATAATAATTCAACACATTTCATAACTTTTATGAAATATAAATATTATTTAATCATTTAAACATTTAACATTTAAATATTTAAATAATTAATTAATATAATTATTATAATATATGTATTTTTATTTATAATAAATAATAAATACATATATTTATAGCATGTGTCAAAATCTCATTTGTCGAATAATTAATGTGTATATAATCGTATTATGTATCAAATACAAATACACAATAATTATTAGCGGACAAAATCCTCTAATGCATGTGTTATCGTTTAACCGATTAAACGATCCGAATTAACTCATTTAATCCGGTGAAGTATTATGAATAATCTGTATTATTCATATCGAGTTGCCCAAGTGCTCAACGAGTACATTTCATATTGTGGGACTCTCTAAGTTTATGTTTATCCGTCACGAAATCCAATTCGTGTCCATAATTCTCCCACTCATGAATTATGACGACCACGGATAATCTCGCTAAACTATGCAAGTCGAGGTCACTGCATACATATAATCCCTCCGTCACATGCTATCCATATTATACCTGGGATATAGATCAGAACGTCAAATCCGTTCGGTATAATACAGCCGACTTTCAATTTACGATCTCTAAAAACACTCGGAACTGGTTTCCGACGTTATACCACAGCCATGGATTTACTAGATCGTAAACACGTGAGGATGCCTATGCCTTATACACAGGACTGACAGATCCTATCTTGATACGCACATGATATCATTAGCATCAATCCACACCCAACGAATAGGCGGAGGTCTGATCATGACTAGATCGTTGACGTGACTGCCATCAAAGTGTGGAGGATAGCTCATATATCCACATTGGTATCTCAATTCGAAGGACCACTATGCTCGCTCAACTCGAGAAGGTTCCTATTGATGTTGGTGTACCATCTTAGGAAACCTTCGGTGAGTCATTCAGTGTCTTATCAAATAAACACCTACATGTCTATACGAATCTCCCGAGACTCATGGTTAACTGGGATAAACCATCGTACCAAGTCACGATAAACGACATGTACTGGTCTCATCGGATTTTACTAACCGACCCATGTTAGCAAATCTTGACCATGAACTTTATTTAAGGATATACAACTAATAGTGCGCTTCCCAATGTCAATTACAAACTACGTTGTAACTGCGCACTATACTGTAAATCCTAGGGTCTTTGTCTAATATACATGTATCACTGAATCAGATTCAGTTTCAATCTAATCGAGATTAGATCGAATAAGTGTATAAAAGACATGGGTGCTGCCAATAAAATTAGTAATATTATGGAAAATTGAACCGCTCGTATTAATGAATCAGACATAAATACGATCCAGATTGGCACTCGGAGCACCAACCCTAACAATTTCTCCCACTTGCTCTAGTGCCAATCCATGTTATCATATACACATCTCAATGTGTATCACATACTCATGGCCCTCAAGAGCTCACCAGCACTCAAGAGGTAGACACCAACAAGTAAGCCTGCTTAAACAAATCGAGTCTGTCAAACAAACCCAACCGTTTTCCTTAAACAGCGTCATTCATATTTTGTAGAATTCAAATTCCACATCAATATGACTCAGACGCTATATCAGTATTGTGCTATAGCTATTGAGTTGTATATGTATTCAGAAATCAAATCCAAATACTTTGCAGACAACCGCAAGCACCACACTAATATGAAAACTTCTAATCTATGAGGTCACTTTGCAACTTCATAAGTCAATACTTCATAAGTTGCAACTATTCCACTAGATTAGTAGAATCAATAGTGACACTCTCACTTCATCTTTTCTGACTTTATGACATAAACCATCTAATGTCATAATTAGGATCAAAATTAATCTGACCTTATGGTTGCTGACTAAATTCTCCATGTATGGAAACTCATTCTTAATATCTCAAAGATCGCAAAGAACATGTTTCAATACCCATCATATGGTCTGCATCAAATCAAAAAAACTCGTAAAAATTATGATTAAATTGATATCTATAATCGCGCATAGTATGGTATTCATCACGCCATCATCCTATGATTCATAAGATTGACTAGACATTCCAATCAATCTTTCTTTCGACAAAGGAATCATCCTTTACGAAAGATAAATACTATATATATAAAAGACACGTTAACTGTTAAACAGTTACACTAACTGTCATACAGAGTCTTACTGTGTCCTTTATTAGATCATATCTAATACGCGACTAATGAGAGTATCTCACAAGTCTCTTAGTTTTATATCTAATATAAAACTTTATATCAAATATAACAGAGACTACTCCCACTGCAAACACGGAGAAAGAAGACTTAGGATATATAACACTAGAAAGAAATTTGTACGCTCCCACTGACCCTACTGACAAATATGTATTCTCTATACTTCGATAAAACCAGACAATCTGACTGATATCAAAATCAGAGAACACGGATTCCCAGAAAGCTTATCCGAGTCTACAATAGGCTCTAAGCTAGTATATCAAACAGTGATCTTGGTAGAATACAAACTCTAGGGCCATTCTAGAATGAACTTCTTCAAACAAAGAAATCGTGACGAATCTCTCATTCGAAGATGTCACTCAAGAACGCCACTTTGCATTTTTTAGCCAAATTCACTGATTAATATCGACATTAACCAACAGATCCTTAATTGTCCAATTAGTGCGACTAGAGATAAGTTTTCTCAGAATTTACAATAGACTACTGAGTTAAACCTTTCTCACTGTCATACTATAAATGTCAAGCCTTTATCGAGCTCACTTTGCTTTTGCTGCGCAAATAATTTGCACATTTTATGAACTATTCATAACAAAAGCCTAATCAAGTCCAAAACTCGATCGTAGTAAGCTATGAACAATCTTAGATCTATGGTTCAATGGCAAGTTCCGAAATCGATATCAAATATCGCTCCTACTATAAGTTATAGGATAATTTTCTTCGATAAGAAAACAACATAACCAGTAAGTATCAAATACTTCGCAAATGATTCTGATATCCTATTGGACTTATACGGAAGTTGTCTAAGGGTCTTTTCATCTTATTAATTATGTAGTTCCATTACAGTTTATCATTTTCTCATTTGACTTCAATAAGTCAAGTCTTTTTTGTAATTGTCAATATCCAATGTTAACTACCAAATAACAAAACTATTTTATTACTCAGGATCGTAGAAAAGATATTCTATCAAATAAAATACAATATTACATTAAATAGAATAAATGATAAACCTTTCATTCGTGCCTCAGAGGCACGAGTACTTTCAATTATATAACTATTATATAAAAGAAAGATTCAAATCTCAAACTTTTCAAGATTCGAATTTTCTACTATACATATCATATATGTAACTGTAGAAACGAATGGAACCTAAATTAAAGAGATAAATTAGTGTTACTGGAGCATAACCCCAAGAGAATTGAAAATTAATTCGGTAACTCTCAATATCAACGAATCAAATCATATAAGATTCGATAACTCCCACTGACCAATTCCATCACAATGGAATCGCATAAGTTTAATATTGAGTAAGAATCACATTCATTAAATATCTACAGAACTGACTGCCTTAAATTCATGAGTTTGATCAAATCAAACATCTTCGAACAATTCAAAGGCACGCAATGAATTTCTAAAGGTACAGTTTTCAACACTTCAAATAGAATATCTTTGAACTATTCAAAATATTCCATCCGAGTTTCATTAGAAATATATTGACAGTTCTTGAACAATTCAAGACGTTCAACATGTTCTCTATCAGAAACACGTAACTAAGTTATGAAAATTCATCAACTGAGTTACGAAGCAAAGAAAACTCTACAAGGTAATTTCCAATTCATTAAACTACATACATCCAATGTATTAGTCTAATAAATCGGTGGTCCAATGACAATCATCAGTTAAATGAGATTTAATCATGTCCTGAATACAATACTCATTAAATGGTTAAGGATATGTGGTGTGATCTCATATCAGACCATCCCTTACCATAAAGAACAAGCATCCAATGCTTTTATGATAAAATCTCATAAAGCACAGTTCTAAGTCATTTATATTTTACCAAATAATTTCTTAAATTTCATCTTTCATCAATGACACTACTAATCGTTTTAAAATATGTAACAACTGTTTATACAGAACAAGCAACTATCCAATAGTCACAAGTTCTGATATCAAATATCAAAACAATTATTGAACATTATTTTAAATAACTAGACGGGAGATCCGGTATCCAATACCTATAGTTGTCGTATCGTGAGAATCGATATTCTTTATACACAACTATACACATCTCCTTTCTTTAGCTTTATAATTTGCGTTCAATTATTCACAACGATTGCAAATAATTGATTAGCCAACTGTGTCATACACGTGACTTCTAAAAGTCATTAAAGCTAAGTAACGTTATTAAAAGACAAACAAATACTAAATGGGTTTTCTTAATATCAGTCAAGAATCTCGAGACATGAACTATTCAAGTCAATTCTTACTGTATAAGAAACTAATCTTTCTAGAAGGATATCCTAAAGTAGATATCTATTTAGATTACCTAATCGCGACTTAGAAACTAAGTCACAAACCATCTTGATTTTCCAAGAAAATCGGAACAACAGTTCCCGATGGTTTGAACTAATCTAACAATATCTAAGTCTACTGTCCTTCTAGAACCTATTCTAGAACTACTCAACCATAAGTAAAGTCAGAAAACCTATATATTCAGGTAATATACTATGCAGTGGATAAGAAGCATAATTCTATAAGCAGTATAGAATAAAGGAAAACGAAAGCAATAAATTCCAAAATATTACACACTACTTAAGTTATGGATTTTAAACTTAACAGTGTCTCCCACTACTTTACGTAATACCGTAATCCCCAACAGACAATGAGAATTCAATAATTAAATAGAATTCCATAGTGAGAGTATGATCCCATGAATATATTTTGACTCATAGCTTTGGCACGTTCTCGCCTACGTATATTCATTAGGTAGACAACTATTTGTCAATCACTCACCAGTGACTCCTATTTTTGGTCCTGACCGTTTCTCGCTGTGACAGCTTTGGAACGTTCACAGGGAGGCGTATCAAGGCTACACTTGTCAATGACAAATTCAAGCTACCGGTGTAGTCCTGACAGCTTTGGCACGTTCAAGATTTTCACTTTCACTTGAATTTATCCAGTATCAATATACAACCGGCATAGATAAAATTCTATCAACTACACCCTCACTGCTTTGGCACTTTCTCGGATGTAGCCATAGAAAGTTACCCATAATCCGTATTGACAAGACAGACCAAGAAAGGATCATGAGTATTCGCGTAGATAGGTAAGTATTCCACGCAATGAATACTTAACGTATTGATTATTGTGTGTTTCCAAAGAGATATGTGTGTGTGCACGCTCGTGCGTGTGTGTATAAGTATATAGATTTACCAATATAACCATTTTCAGAATAGTATGAGATACAGTTTTATTGTATCACAATTTATGAGTTACTTGTCAATGGTTGATGGATTTGTTTGAGTATTTAAGACATGATTTAAGATGATTTGGAAATGTTTGCGATTTCTTTGGGCTTGAGAAATATTATGAGATATTTTTACAAGGTGTTTTTTTTAAATGATTTAATGACCTTGATGTTCGAGACAATATTGATGATTTTTAATGAGTGTGCTTTACAAATTTTATACCTAGCATTAACGGATTTAGAGAACATGTGCACATATCCTAATAAAGAGAGGAACGAAAATCCTATCTCAGAGTGAAGATAAGACCAAAACTCATATCTTAATGTAACGATAGAGCTGAATTTCCTATCTCAGAGCAAAGTCATAGAGCCTGGCTGACGATTCGGAACTCCCTATCTTAGAGGTTTATTCGTCCAGTTTAGTTGGTTCTTAGACGCAGAGATATTATTTTACAGAGATTGGTTTACAAATATGTTTGCTTTAAGATGATGTTTGTCTCAATCGATGAGTTTTACATAAATTTAATGCTATGACAAGTTAGAAAAAGATACATTTTATGATAATATTGGTTTCAGAGTTTGATTTCGTTTACAATAGATGAGTTTTTATGATATATTTCCATACAATAGGTAAGATAGTTACCTTATGTTTTTCATTTCCGATGATGGATGAGATTGATTGTGCATAACTTATGTTCATAATGTGTGTGTTAATAGTTTAGTTGATGAGTTAGTATTTTGTCATAACAATCCTAGTTAGGGAATCTGTCTGGACAATATTCATCTCATACCTACTCGAAAATAGGTAGTGAGTCTCGTATGAGTATTGTATGCAGGAACTACAGTGCATGTGTCGATAAACGATATGCGTAAGCATATTTTGGAAGTTTTTTCCTTATGATTTTGATATATGATATATACTTTTACCCTATTTTCTTCTGTCATTTATAGTACGAGTGTAGATACTTATTAAGTTTTATAAATCACACCCAAACAGTTTACTACTTTTATAGGTTGATAACCGAATTGTTAAGCTAAGAACTTATAGTAGTTGTGCCTGAGACGACGGATCAGTCAAGTTGCAGTCATCCTATTTAGAGTCATGGGAAGTGTCATAGATGTTTAGAAACCTAGTTATATAGGTTTATGTTTATGTTTGAGTCTTGTTGAACACATTATTGTATATGTAAGTAAAATTTTTGATTTATATATATAATTATAGGCATAGAGCCCTTTAGTATTGATGAAGAGTATTTGATATATCTTGAGTATCGGACCTGAGGTCCTCTTGCATATTTGATGTTCAACCTTAAGAGACTATAGCTCATTCACGACAATCACCAAACTAAAAACCCTAAACCACATTCACGGCAAAAAACACAACAATAATAAACCCTAAAAACGGCCTCACGCTTCTCTTTCTCTCTCGTAAACCTAATCTTCTCTCGTCTTTCTCTTCTCTGATCCACCAAACACACACCACGTGAACCACAATTACACACACACAAAACGCACAGCTACGTGAACAAAGCAGCCACAACCGACAACCAAATACTCTTCAAAGACCTCACGACCAGCTCACTCACGCCCTTCACAACCCCATGCATGCAGCTCCCACATGAAGACAACATACACAGCACTAAATACTCACCGACTAAGCCACAAAGAAGCCACAATAAGCCTTGACTAACCTACCCACAACCAGACAAAATAGCCGAGCAACAAACCAAAAAGAACCCTAGCTTTTCTTTTCATCTCGCTCCACGCACAAACAATCAAAAAATGCCATGAAACGCACAAACAGGCTATTCCGTACTCCCGACCGGGCCGCGAGCCTGGAACAGCGTCATCGATTTCTGTGTCCTACAATAAGGACTTTTATCATTTCTATATTCAAGTAATCTAATTACAAAATGATAAAATAGCAATTTCCTTTGTCACATAGATAATTTGTACAAAAATCACAATGTCTTTTACAAATAGTGATGTTATGGGTCATATATCCAAGATCAAACACATTCGCGATGGACAAAGGTCTTGACTTTGGCCAACAAACCAATGCCAATCTTGGATCTTGAGAGAGAACCACTCAATGGAAGGAAAAACGCTTAATATTGAATGAAATTTTTTCGCATAAATTGGCAACCAATTTATTATCTTTGATTTGGTCTCATCATACACCCTTAAACATGCATTCTAAAAAACATAATAAGGCGCAAATAAATTAATAATGATATGCGGATAGATATATAACAAACTTTGTTCCTAGAACAAATCTCTCTCTTTCATCTCTCCCGCAACCACTATTCTTACTTCTACCCAATTACATAATACTTCTAAAGAAACCTCATTTACATTGAGGGGAATTGGTGAGAAGAGAAATACAATGAGAAAATAGATAATATACTGGACACGTAGGTCCAATTTAATAAATTCTAAATTTATTACAACAATTTCCAAAATTGCCCTCACCCTTCTAATATCGATCTGATATACATTATTCATACAATACATCCAAGTATTCACACAAAGCATGTTATTCAATCAATCTAATCCAATTAATTAATCTTTGAATCAATGACCATCCAATGTTCAAACAACGATTTGATTTGTGCGAGTCCAACTCGTTTAAGAATAAATACTCAAAGTACATATTCTTGAATTTTATT
Organism: Zanthoxylum bungeanum; assembly: GCA_019454045.1. NCBI lineage: Eukaryota > Viridiplantae > Streptophyta > Magnoliopsida > Sapindales > Rutaceae > Zanthoxylum > Zanthoxylum bungeanum. The sequence continues at coordinate 275,349 of SKCR01005845.1, read as the reverse complement.
GAACTACAATTTTAAATCCAATTTAAATTGTATCCAATACTAATTCATATTTAATTCCAAATTAATAATTACACTTATTAACAGTGCCTTTTAGAGTTAGATTCTAAATCCAATCTTAATGGGTCTCAAAAGCCCAATTAACATCTAATGTCGATATAATTAAAGTCCAATGGGATTTTAATTAATTCTTAAGGCATTGGCTTTGGCCATATGGATCAAACCCAAATTCCAAGACCCAATTAAGGAATCACCCTTTTGCCAAAAATCAATTTAGGTCCATTAGGCCCAATTAAATTGTTTAAAGGCCCAATTGTCATATTTGGACTTTATGGAAATAGTTTTAGGCCCAATTGGATCCAACTCAATTGTCATAAACCAAACTTGGCCCAACCAAGCCCATTAAGTTCAATTACAACAAATTAAATTAACACATCATTCCAAATTACATATTAATGTAATTAAAGTGCAATTAACATAATTAATCAATTAATCTAATGTTTCCAAAATACTAATTAATCCGATTTAATCATGCTCAACATTTCCAATGAATGTCCAACATAAATTGAAGCAAAATCAATCTATTACATGTTTCACACTTCACGGCAATAGGGCATAAAATAATACTCAATTTGATTTCAATCCAATTAAATCAACATACAAGATTTATTTCATGCTTTAAACATATCAAATTGTCTAAAATCAAAAAATTACCATGAGTGTTCCTAGGGCATACATTCGGCCATGTTTAGAATTTTGGGATTTTTGATCTAATCAATATTTCAAAAATCCAACAATACACAATCCAATTCAACATCATACAAACATAACCCTACCATCAATTTAGGCAAATCAAGCTCCAAGCCAAAAATCCCAAATTAAAGTATATGAACCCTAGATTTTCAAATCAAACTTAGGACGTTCTGATACCATTGTTAGTGTTCCTAGAACATGCCAAGGATCTCTAAGAGTGATTCGTGTGTGAATTATCAAGTGAGTTGCGGAATTAACTTACATTGATCGGCTTTGAATTTCGAAAATTTCATGGATGTAGATGGAAGCTCCAAGCATTCAAGTTGAATTCCAAACTCTAGGATTAGTTTCCCTATCACCTCATTTGTCTCCTTAAGTGCTAGCTTGCTTGAATTTTTGCAACAAAAATCCATGGAGGGAGAGAGGAGCTCACGGTTTTTGCTTGGAGAAGAGAAGGAATAGTGCATTTTTTTATTTCCAAAATCTAATACCATAATAATGACTTCCAAAGTTGGTAAAATGTTTTTTTTTCCAAAAAGCAAATGTATTTTACAAGTTTCCATTTAAAACAACCAACCACTTCTATCACCAAAAGGTGACTTATGATGTAAGTTGGTGGGACCCACTTTAAATTCAAATTTAAGTGGCTTGCTCAACACACTTCGGGCTCGGGTTTATTTAATCCGATTAAACGAATTTTCCGTCGTGACTTAATTAAATCCAATTTAATTAAATAATAATGCCTAGCAAAATTATTACGGAAGTCGCTCGTGAATTAATTCCAAATTAATTCTTTCACTTGAATTAAAATCCAATTTTAATTTTGTGTTGAAATAAGATTTCAATTAATATATCTGATATATTATTTTAGCCCAAATAAATAAATTAAATAGAAAAATCTAATTTAACAATTAAATTTATTTAACCGATTAATTCCAAATTAATCGCGTTCTCTCCTCTCGACGAATTTAATCCTAGATAATTCTCGACGCAATTAATCCCAGATTAATTCTTTCTCTATTAATTAATCTCAGATTAATTCTTGCCGTAATTAATCCCAGATTAATTTTCTCTCTCATAATTAATCCCAGATTAATTCTGTTCGAATCAAATCTCATCGGTGAATCTTTGGGAAGTGACCCAAGAGATCCCTGGATATATTGGTAATAAATACGGTCATCGGACTATCCGAACACGTGCGTACCCGGTACCACGTTCTTACCGATTACAAGACATGGTTGGCTTCTAGAAAAGCATCGTGCCTACCCAATTCTCCAGAAATATTCTTTAAAGGAATATATAATCTTTATCATGAATAGTATACTAAGTATTGCGTATAACAATCTAGTATCAGATGTCACATGCTAGGCCTTGGGTTGGAATTGTGTCTGCCCCATACGAAACATATATCGGATCACTGGCAACTAGTCTATATAATCGAATAATCATGACCTAGTAATATTATCCCGATGATTGCAGTACTTAAGAGTACCAGTTCTGTATCCCTGCGTGATCATCATCTTCATATGACTGAAGTGATACTTCCATCTTGACATCACACCCAATACACTACGATTCTCAGTATACCCAGAAGAGGCATACACAAAACCTGTTAAAGCCCCGGACGACCAAAACCAAAGTATACTGATTGTCGCAAGTATTAGCGATGCAAGTCTCAAGTTAAGACCAAATACACCAACCCTGATTCGGATTCCCATAGACACATAGTCATACTACCAATGGGATTCCGAGGGGTCTATCCATAACGAAGCTATTCCCATACCATCGGTAAACAGAACCTCTTATCACACTTGCATAAATATCATATACTTAAATATATGAGAACTATGTCGTTAAGCTTCCATAACGCGCACAAGTGTAATACTAGCCTATTCCGCATTATCGATGTCTAGTCTCGATAATACTATGACTATGGATATTTAATGATTAAACTTTTCGTGGATTAATATTGTCTCATATCTTATTAATCTGGTACTAATCATATGGACTTTTATCATTTATATATCCAGGTAATCCAATTACAAATGATAAAAGAACAATTTCCTTTGTCATATAATTAATTTTGTACAAGAACACCATGTCCTTTACAAAATAGTGATGTTATGGGTCATAATTGTCCAACACTGTACACAGGACTGACAGATCATATCTTGATACGCACTGGATATCATGAGCATCCGTCCACACCCAACGAACATGCGGAGGTCTTATCTAAATAGATCGGTGATGTGATTGCCATCAAAGTTTGGATGATAACTCATATATCCCACTGTGGTATCTCAAGTCAAATGACCATTATGCTCACTCCACTCGTGAATATTCATATTGACGTTGGTGTACCATTTATTAGGAAATCTTCAGTGAGTCGTTCAGTGTCTTATCAAATAAACACCTACATGTCTATATGAGTCTTCTGAGACTCATGGTTCACTAGGCTAAACCATCGGACCAAGTCACGATATACGACATGTACTAGTCTCAACGGATTTTACTAACCGACCCCTGTTAGTAAATCTTGACCATGAACTTTATTTAAGGATATACATCTTATAATGCGCTTCCCAATCAATTACAAACTACGTTGTAACTGCGTACTACATTGTAAATCCTAGGGTTTTTATCTAATATACATGTATCACTAAACCAGATTCAGTTTCGATCTAATCATAATCAAATATCTAATCATAATTAGATCGAATAAGTGTATAAAAGACAAGGGTGTTACCATTAAATTAGTAATATTATGGAAAATAGAATTGCTCGTATTTATGAATCGAACATAAATACGATCCGGATTGGCACTTTGAGCACCAACCATAACAGTTACCACATGGACGATCCCAGATCAAGGTCGCTATATAATTATAGAATGGATCGCAGCTATAGATAAACCACAAATAAAGTACCCGCTTTGTTTGCTCTCTATGAAATATTTTATATTACTAACTTTAGACTTAAATCCTCTTGTGTATGACACTTATACACTAAGTCTGAATGTACATAAGTAATCAAGGATAAACATGATAATTTACAATATGCGATTTAAATCAGACATTTTGATAAATGAATAATCATATTTTATTTCATAATAAATAACTCCGTTTACATTACATGAAACTCTAGGGCATATATCCCAACAATATTTTTCTAACTTATTTTCTATTTTTGTGTAAGTGTTTTAGTTGTGAGATTAGAGGAGAGGGTGAATAGTGTGTTTAAGCCATTTCCAGAGACATTTGAGAGCATTTTCAGGGATTTTTTAGAGAGAATATGAAACAATTAGAGAGAAATAGTTAGAGAGAGAAAGTGTCTTATTCGACATTGTCTGATCTCCGTTTACGGTGAGTGACCACATCTAGAGAATTCTCTCGATGAGATGAATCCAATGACACCAGTCTGCCACCGAGAAGACGCCGCACACGCCTACACTCCGTCGCTCATCTACCATCACGCGCCACCGTACGTGTACCTCACCTCCCAGACCCAAATTTTCCCTTCATCGAGATACGCAGTGTGAACACTTCGTTTGCCCAAATCTGACCTTCGGTTGTTGAGAAACGAGCTAAAATGGTTGTTATCATCGTTTGATCATTCGTCGGTAACCACTGTGCTTCAGTCATTACCACCACCGTCATTGTGATACTTGTGACGTATATTGGTCATTGGTTTATTCGTTGTGAGATTTGGAGGTCATCGAAGCTTGGTATATGATTGTTACCATTTTGGGGGTGTAAATGTAAGATTTTGAAAGTTTTGGCCTTAATTGCATATTGACATGATTATGAGGGTAAATCTGTAAATTCTATTTTCAAGGGTTCATTATTAATATTTGAGAGTCTTATACCTATATAGACATAATAGAAAAGTTTTAGTGTTAAGTTGGAAATTTAGAAAGTTTGGGGATAAAATCATAATTTTGACAAAATTGAGAGACTTGATCATAATTTTATATTTTTTAAATCTTAGCGAGGATATAGACATAAATAAGACTTTGCGTGGATTGAGATAAGTACAACGATGATGATTGAGAAATATAAAATTCGTGATTGTTGAGATGAGATTAATGGATTGAATGTGAGATTTGATTGTATTGGATGATGTGTGTTGTTATGTTATGCTAACAGGTTTTGTATAATAGTGGTTGGAGATGAGATGAGCTGAGATGAGAGATGAGATGAGATGAAATGTGATGAGAGAGCTCATGAGAGGCTATGTGATGTTATGCATAATTAGTTATGGAGCGTGTTTCAGTTCCCACTTACACATTTATGCGGGATGATATAATGAGAAACCTTGGGAGTTGTGTTGAGGTACTCTCCCATTGGTTCAATCCACCGTTATACTGGACCCGGATTAGCAACCATGTTTTATGAATGTTTGTATTGTTGTGAGAATGGTTGCTTGAGATGATGCTTATTATAGAATATGTTATATTCATATATATATATATATACATATCCATATTTTATTGGTGAGGTTATGTTGAGAGTATGAGTACTTTACTTACTGACCCCCTTAAGCTCACCCATATTTTCCCAAATATTTCAGGTAGTTCACCAGTACAGCAGTAGCAGTACCAAGATTTGATCCACATGTCACGGTCGCTTTTCGGGTTGGTCCAAACATTTAGGACATTATTTTTATGTTTTTAAGATTTTTATTGTAAACATTAATATTAGAGATCATATTTGGAGATTTGCTAAATTGTAATTATAGAAGTATTATTTGTGTATATTTATTTGAATTATATGACATGTAAAATGCTCGAACTAAAGAAGTTTGCTTACCTCTTTCTAGTGAGGGGGTCATGACATTATGGTAGTAGAATTTATGAGCAGTTTTTAGTTTTCAGAGGTTTTTAACGAGTTTCTAAACTATACGACTCTCTCTCAATAAAAAAAAAATGAATTTTTTTTGACTTCCTTACTCCAATGTTTATTATATATATATTTTTTTTAAAAAAAATTTGAACTTCTAATTTTAGTCCAAATTTGGGGGCCGTGTGTGTAGGCACTGCATTTTGCATAAGTCTCTATGATGAGTCTCATTTGGAGACACTACCTTTTAAGTCACGGAAGTCGCGGGAAACGGACGTCGGAGGGGAAATTCAGAACGAGCATGTCATCAGATTCATTTCACAAGATTCACTGTTTTTCATTCGTGCTACGTTCGTGACCACGTTCGAACATCAAGCAGATTACGGGCGTTCGTGTAGCGTTCGAATCGGCGTTCGAACGGCGTCGGTATTTCTGGTTTTGCTGCTAGCCTCACACCCAAGCCCAATTAGCCCACCAAAGCCCATAACACACATCCCAATTAATAAAATATATATTTAACACATGGGGAATTAAATAAAATCTAAAAATAATATACCAAATTAAATAAAACATTAAATAAAATCATGTCTAATTAAAATCAATCAACAAAATATTATTCCTAATTAAAAATATTGTATTCCTAACTTAACAAATATTATGCCTAAACAACACAAATTAAATATATTGACTTCCTAAATTGAAATAATTTTGTCCCCCCTCAATCTTAGGATTTCCTTGTTTGACACTAAATCAAATCCCCCTTAAATGCCAAATCTCTTTCCTTGTCAAGCAAGGAGTAGCCCTACCCCCTTTGCCTATAAAAAACCAACCTCTCCCAACCCTTGCATCCTCTAACTCACACACATATAGTAAGAAAAAAAAAAGCCTCTTGATTCACGCATACAGCAAGCAAATATTTATCTTCTCCTCCTACACCCTTAGCCGAAAATCACAGCCCCATAAACCCCTTCATTGCCGAAAACATTACAACCTGAAACACCACCGAAACAGCCCCTATACAGCAGCACACATCACCGAAAAATAGCCCATATACAGCAGAACACATCACCAAAAAATAGCCCCTAAATCACCTAAACCAGTGACTAAAAAAACTGCACATTTAATCCCTAAAATAATAACTAAAAAACTGCACTTAAAGCCTTTAAAAACACCCAAAACAGTAGCCTAAAACACCAAAAACAGTGACCAACATACAACAGAAATACAACAGCAAAGCAGCAGCGAAACAGAGCAAAAATAGTAGCTTGCGCAGCGAAACAGATAGGAAAAATGCAAACTAGTGAACCAGAAAAGTTATGGAGCTTTCCCCCTTCCGATCACCGTGAAACGCGAGTCCGAGAGTCGACGAAAAAGGTTAGACCTGAGGGTATTCTTTCACATCCATTTTCCAGTTGTATTTTTATTATTTATTGAGTTTCGTTTGCATGATTATTGTGGAGTGAAGCATGTTGTGGCCCTTGAATAGATAGAAAATGCATGAATTGTAAAATGATGTATGTTGTGGCCCTTGAATAAAATGGAAAATGTGTCGCCTCTCGTGGTATATAGGATGGAAACCCGGACATAAATTTCATAGCCGATTCCGAATGGATGGTAGTATGATCTGTACTTGGGATACAACTCCACGTACCACTTGAGTAAACGGCGCATATTTCATTTTATGTTGTTTTGATTTGTTTATTATTCGCTACTTGATTTCCGCATGTTATTTGTTTATGTAATGATGAGATAAAGCGCATGAGCTTAGTAAGTGCGATTAAAGGTCCTCTATTTTGAGAGGTTAAAATCCTTTACCACGATGTTTTGCCGCGCCGGATGATGTATATTCGGTTGAATGTGAGATATGTTTAATCGGGTATACGAAGTCCGATATTGTTGTCTTTATTTCTTATATGCATCGTGTTATTAGCATATGGGCTTAGTAAGTGCGATTAAAGGTCCTCTATTTTGAGAGGTTAAAATCCTTTACCACGATGTTTTGCCACGCTGGATAATGTATATTCGATTGGATGTGAGATATGTTCAATCGGATATACGAAGTCCGATATCGTTGTCTTTACTTTTTATATATATGTATTGTGTTGTTTGCGCATGGGCTTAGTAAGTGTGATTAAAGGTCCTCTATTTTGAGAGGTTAAAATCATTTACCAAAATGCTTTGCCGCGCCAGATGATGTATATTCGGTTGAATGTGAGATATGTTCAATCGGGTATACGAAGTCCGATATTGTTGTCTTTATTTTTATATGCATTAAGATGTGATGCGCATGGGCTTAGTAAGTTGGATTAAAGGTCCTCCATTTCGAGGGGTTAAAGAACCTTTACCACGATACTTCGCCGCGCCTTTCATTTCGTTATTCGCTTTTCTTTGTATGTCATCTCCTTGCATAATCATGCATCATGTTGCATTGCGCATGGGCTTAGTAAGTCGGATTAAAGGTCCTCCATTTGGAGGGATAAAAAGCCTACGGTCTACTTTTACCACGATACTTTGCCGCGCCTTTTAGCCCGTTATTATTGATTAGGTGTCATCTATTCATCCGTTCACGCATGTGTCATGTTGTTTACTGCATTTTGGAGGTCACTGCTGTAACCCCGTTCGAACGCGTTTCAGAACGCCGCACGAACGCATGTTTTCTGTCTGGTCTTGTTCGAACGCGTTATCAAACGCTATACGAACGCGAACCTTATGTTTACCATTCGAACGCATTTACGAACGCTACTCGAACGCGCATGCATTTGTTTCATCAGGTCTGGTCCCGTTCGAACGCTTTATCAAACGCCACACGAACGAGAACCTTCTGTTTACCGTTCGAATGCGTTTTCGAACGCTACACGAACGCGCATACACTGAACTGAGTCTTTTTCATCACATGTCATGCATAATTGTTTCTTAGGTGATTTCTCTTGTACCATGTAATCAATCATACTATTTGAATTCCTGCATTTATTTATTTGATGTGTTCATGAGATGGTTCTTAAGCATGATTTAGCCCATTTAGTTGTTCATTTTCAAGCATGATTAGTCCTTTATTTTGCGTTTGGAATTTGCATTATGTTTAGGTTGTTATTTGTTTTCCGCATTATATGATCGAAACATGTTCATGAGATTGCCGTGTGCTATTGCATGTTTGCCGTTATGATGATTACTTTCATGCATGTGAACTTAAAAGTGGAATACTCCTTGGAAATAAATGTTGCTTAGGCTTGGTTAAATTATTGCACAAATCATTTCATTACAAGTGGCATAAGTAAGGGACCATTCTGAACCCAACGGTTTGAGGTCTTCCCTTGCGAGGGGTGAGTGCGGCCTTAAATCTTTGTCCCGGTTCACACCGAGTGGCGACTTCATTATTCTCTGGTTTAGTCCCCCGCGGGCTACTCCGTACTCCCGACCGGGCCGCGAGCCCGGAACAGCATGCGTCGCCCAGTTTCTGTGTTCCCACAGTGTGGGTTGTCTCAGGACCACCCTTGATACAATTTCTTCTAATATGAAAATAAGTGGGTATTTAGATGGAGAAATTCTTAGATACCATCGTTGTATATATGACGTGATAATGTCAATCAATAATTATATAACATATAAAAATTATATTAAATAATATTTTTTTTTTCACACGCATGATAATATATTTTTGTATCGTTACATCGATCCTCTGATATACGGTTACATAGTAGAAAAGATGAACTAGATCAAAACTTATTTCAACAGAATTGTGGGCACTAGAGGTGTTCATAGGGTCGGGTCAACCCGCGACCCGACCCGACCAACGCGGGTCCAAAATTTTTTTTGCAAATTTTCAACCCGACCCGAAATTTTCGGGTTGGGCAACGGGTTTGATACTAAAACCCGACCCTATAGTAATTATAATATTTTTTTAAAAAATTATTATTATTTTTAAAGTTTTTACTTTTATTTTTTTTCATTTGTTTATTAAGATTCTAAATCTTCATAGGTTAAAACTAGGATAAGACTTGTTGAACAGTAACAATGAAGGAATATAGTCGTTGGATCCTCTAATTTTGTTGCTGAAAAAAATCATTGGATCATCTATGGTCTTGCATGTCGAGAAGAAACCTATTATTGTCTGTGCAACCATCACCCCATAATGCTTAATATCTTTTTTCCAAGCCTTTTGTTTGTGCGAAGCAATCTGAGGCTTGCTTTGTTTAATTTTTTCCTTCTTCAATTGAAGTTTTGGTCAATAGAAATGGGAATATAGAATCAATTGTAGAAGAATGATCATGTCCTAAGCACGTTTTTCATTAAAAAAAATATTATTATTTTTTTCTGTCAACCCGACGATCCGACCCAACCCGAACCCAATCAGGTTCTACTTTCGCGTGACCCGACCCGCGACCCGAACTTCTCTTGACCCGACCCGCTCGGGTCTAATAAAATTTCAAAAAACCCGACCCGACCCGACCCGACCCGTGAACACCCCTAATGGGCATAATATTCGGTTAATTGGTGTGAACTTTGAAAGGAAAATATGTGACACTGAAAGGCTTATTTAAAGTAATATAGCCAAAAAAACATGGGAAATTTTTTTAATAAGTTGGTAAAATAGACTTATTTTCCCTGTTAAATGGTGGTTGTTTGGATACGTAGGAATTTGTATAAAGTGTTAATCTGAATCTTTTATTATATGTGTTTTAATAATACAGGGTTAATATTTAATTATATTTAAATTAATCATCTAATAATTATCAATCATAATTTATATAAAATAAGAAAATAAAAAAACTCATCATGAAGTTCCAAATCAAAATATGCGTCACAATTTGACCTATTTCTACATCAAAATTAAGTAGAAAAAATGTAATTTGTAAATTTAGCTAAAACAGCAAAATAGGGAGTAATTTTAAATTCATGTTCAACTAGAACTGGGCCTGGTTTGCTGGGCCTATGCTAGTTCAAGGCAGTAATAAAGAACAAAATGAAGGGCGTTTCCGTCAAAGAAAATACAATAAATGAATTTGACAGGTCGGGGTTCTGGATTCCTCTCCTCTCTCTCTCTCTCAAAATCGAAAACGCTCTTTTCTTATTCACTCTTCCTCTCTTCTCAGGAAAAATAAAATAAAAATAAAAAGGGATAAATTTTAGGCGGGAAAATGTCGGGGAAAGGAGCAAAAGGCTTGATAACAGGAAAATCCACCATTAACAACAACAAGGATAAGGACAAGAGAAACCCGTCTCTCGTTCTTCTCGCGCTGGTCTTCAGGTCCCTCTCACCTTTTTTCTTTCCTTTTAATATTCTTATAATTTGTACGTAGCTTTTATGTAATGTAATTTGTGTGTATCTATTTAACTTTTATTGTGTAATTAATTATTTTAGATAAGTAAATTTTCAGTGTCTTATGTGGGGCCCACTTATGACTTGTGTTGTCTATTTCGGTAAATTTTTGTGAGATTCGACTGTTATTAATTGGGAACAAAAACGTTGTTATAGTAGCCTAAGGGATTACCTTAGTGGTAAAAATTTGAAGCTTAAGTGGTTTGCTCAATCCCACTGCATGGATTTTCTTGGGTCATGTTTTCTGGTGTAAAAAGCCAACGAAAATTTCTGAGCATATTCGAGAATTAGTTGAGGCCCGCTAGTTATCCTGGTTACCAAAAACAAAGTATGCTAAGTGGTGATACACTCACTAACAATCTCACAAACAAATTTACAAACCCCTCACTATATCTACAGTAATCTACAGTGAATCACTTTAGCTACAGTGAGAGGGTTTGTAAAATTGTTTGTGAGATTGTTAGTGAGTGTATAATTTTCCTTTTTTCTTTTTTGGAAAAAGAAATGATTGGTGAGTAAATTTATCTTTCTGTAGTAGTCGTTAATAAATTTCCCGATGTTCTAATTGTTTCGTGATTACCGAGGCTGCAAGGTCGTGTGGCCTTCAGGGAAAAAAAGACTTCATCTTTTGGTTGCTAACCAAACCAATGCCACTAGGTGGGGTGAGATGACCATTATTTTTTATCGGAGGCATTGATTCATCAAACTCTATAAAATCTAGGTCTTTTTTTATGGTTTATGTTCATGTCAATCTCCTTCCTCGCTTAACACATGGCAGCACCATTTATTTTTTTCCTCACCATATTTCCTTTGGCTGCTAAAATCACAAAATGCTCGATTTTCTTATTAAAATTCCTGTAGCAGCTGCAGTCATGTGTGTTGATGTTATGGATTGAGATGATTGGAAATGTAAGAGTTAACATGAATACCCTTTCAGCCTTTATGATGATATCAGAAAACCTTTATGAAATCCCTTCTGGAATAATGGTGGAAAAAAATATCATTTGATATTATCTTAGTGGTAGTAGTAAGGCGGACTGCGAAGAGCATGCTGGCCTGGCACTTGAAGACAAGGAGCGATACAGGAATATTTCATTTGCTTTCCATTGATATATATTTGGTGTATTTTGTTTGTAAGAGAATGTGTTTCTTTTGGTGCTCTGTTTGTCCATTTGGACTGACCAAAACCTTAATGATGCGTTGAAATGATGCCTTGAACTGTTGTGTTGGGTAAATAGTCTAATAGATGAGCTTGTTTGGGATTGTGGTGAATTCTCAAATAAGTGATCATTTGAGAATCTACTTCCCTATTATGTGTGAATTATCTAATTTTTTGTCAAAAATAGTTGATTTGAGTTATTATTTCAGATCAGATACACTAACAATCATCAATTAAGTGATAATCAAACATAATACGAGAGTAGATTATCAAACAAGTGATTATTCACTTATTTGAGAATCTACCACAATCCCAAACATGCACTAGATTATGGTGAATTCTCAAATAAGTGATAATCTACTCCCATATTATGTTTGATTATCATTTATTTGATGATTGTTAGTGTATTAGGTCTAAAATAACAACTTAAATCAACTATATTTAACAAAAATAATTAGATAATTCACACATAATAGTGAAGTAGATTCTCAAAAAATCACTTATTTGAGAATTCACCGCAATCCCAAACAAGCTCATCTATTAGGCTATTGGCTTTGTTGATTCTCAAATAATCACTTATTTGAGAATTCACCATAATAAAATATTCTGAAGGCTTTTGGTAAAATTGTTATATGGTTCTGATAGGCCAATTGCATGTCTCTTGTCACTATTTGTGTTGGCTGTTCTTAACAGCAGGTTGTTGAGCCTGGTAAATGTTTTATTGATTTTAGATCCTTTAATCATGTTACCCTTTTTATTGTAGAAACTAGTTGCAGTAATGTTTCCAGTTTAGTTATCTTTTTCATGTTTAAGCACAATAGATGCTGTATTCTAATATGTGCTCAAAAAGGCGGCACCTCCATTTTCTTGCATTAATTTTGTTACTTGTAAGTCAGCTATGTTCGTTCCTTGCAGTTCCCAGTGGGAAGGGTCCATCGCCTACTAAAGGATAGGGTTGCTGCGAACGGAAGGGTTGGAGCAACAGCTGCTGTTTATTCAGCAGCCATTTTGGAGTACCTAACTGCTGAAGTGCTGGAGTTGGCAGGGAATGCTAGCAAGGATTTGAAGGTCAAACGTATTACTCCTAGGCATTTGCAGCTTGCTATACGGGGAGACGAAGAACTTGACACTCTCATCAAAGGAACCATAGCTGGTGGAGGAGTTATCCCCCACATCCACAAGTCCCTCATCAACAAATCCACTAAAGAGTAGCTTGTGACACCATCCTCTCGGATTTGTTTGAGTGAAATGAAAGCAAAGATTCTAATGTTTCTTCGTTTCATGCGGTGACAAAATAGTGATGCTTGTTTTTTCCATGTTTGTAGTGAACTGAGTTGTTCAAATTTGAAACAATTCTAGGAAAATCAGTTTCTTTGTTTAACAGTTGTATGTGATGAGTTGAAAATCTTAGGCAAGAGGTCATGAAGCAACCATATGCTTAAACTTTGCTGGAGATGCAAGTTTCGTCATAGAAGCTTCAAGTATGTCTTCACCAAATGGAGATATTTACCGATAGGTAAAGACCCAAAAGTGATATTTCAACTCTGAACAGAAGCTAATTTAAAGATGGAAAATGACACGTGTCTACAAATTAACTATACAAATCTGAGGCAGAGGAGATGGCCTCAATATTCATTTCAAATACGACTCCAATCTTTTGAATGATCTTAAACTGTCCGCTGTCAACTTTGTATTAATCCGCCGCACGACAGTCTATTGCCGATAGGGCTGCAATTTGAGATATACCCACTCGCCCTCCATAAAAGAAATGTCTTTCCCTGCGCATACCTCCTCATCCTATCTTGCACCACCTTCTTAGCAAAGATGTCTGCTACTTTACTGGCTGTGTACGGATGTTTAAGCAGTAAAAAAAAGAGCATACTTAGATAATTTGTCCACTACTACCGATATCACTTCATACCCCTTCGATCTTGTGATAAAATCCACGGCGATGTCATCCTAAATGACTTCGGGAATAGGCAAAGGCTGCAGCAACCCTGCTGGTGAGGTGGTTTGGTACTTTTGGTGTTGGCAGACGTCACACTCAGCCACAAAATGGTAGATATCTCTCTTCATTCCTTTCTAATACACATTCTCCGATATACACCTATAGGTTCTGAAGGCTCAAGAATGACCTCATGTGGGCGTGTAATGAAACTCTTGTATAAAGATGGGAACCCACTTGGAACGCACTGGTATTACCACATGATGTTTGTAATATAATTACTTCCCCCTCAAACTGAAACCCGAATTTGCAGACGAGTTTTGAGTAATCACTTAGATCATCTGGGCTAACTCCGGATCGTCAAAGACTAACCTCTCCAATTGGTCCTCCTCCACCTAAATTGGAATACTCAACCTTTCTTGATAACGAGTCGCTGCCCCATTCTCTCGTCTGGGTTATAAATGACCTCAAAGTCATAACCAAGTAGTTTGACTACCCAATTTTGCTGGTCATGAGACACGATGCTCTGTTGTAGGAAATGTTTTAGACTTCTTTGAACACTAAAAACCTTAAACTTTTAGCCGAGCTATTGATGGTGATTTTCAGCCCCAAGAAACTCCAAAGTTCGAAGATGGGTACAATGGGGTTTACGCAACAGATGGTCCAAGATCCTTTAGAGAATGAGGGGTCAAACTAAAGGTCTGAGCCCGAGATACAGATGGATGTCTAAGGGAAGAACCAGATGAGGAGGATAAGTTGGGATACTGACCCGACCTTGTAACAAGGTATCAGAACTGGTTGAACTTAAGCATTTGCGAAGGCGGAACTGACGTGGTCCATGACTACTGACCCGACCTGGGAAAGAAGTGAAGAAGAGGGTCTGACATCATTTACCTTGGCATGCCGACCCGAGGACCGAGGGTGGGGTTGCGGTATCTTCTACTTATGTATGAATGACGTAAGCCCTACATGAGAGTTTGAGCCTCTAGAAGGTTGATACGATGGGAGCACGACAGAGGATTATCTCCTGACACGGAACAATGTGGGAGTGGTTGAAATACAGGTTGTTACATGGGCGGAACATGTAGCATGTTGGACAATTATGACCCATAGCATCACTATTTGTAAAAAACAATTGTGTTTTTTGTACAAATTAACTATGTGACAAAGGAAATTGCTCTTTTATCATTTTTTGTAATTGGATTACTTGGATATATAAATGATAAAAGTCCTCGTTGAATATTTCTGGAGAATTGGGTAAGCACGGTGTTTTGCTAGAAGCCAATCATGTCTTGTAAATCGGTAAGAACGTGGTACGGGGTACGCACTTGTTCGGATAGTCCGACAACCGGATTTACTGCCAACATATCCAGGAATCTCTTGAGCCGCTTCCCAAAGATTCATCGATGACATTTGACTCGAACAAAATTAATCTGGGATTAATTATGAGAGAGAAAATTAATCTGGGATTAATTACGTCATGAATTAATCTGGGATTAATTCGTGAAGAAGAGAGAACGTGATTAATTTGGAATTAATCGGTAAAATAAATTTAATAGTTAAATTGGATTTTTCTATTTAATTATTTATTTGGGCTAAATAATATATTGGATATATTAATTGAAATCGGATTTCAACACGGAATTAAAATTGGATTTTAATTCAAGCGAGCGAATTAATTTGGAATTAATTCGTAAGCGAATTCCGTAATAATTTTGCGATGCATTATTATTTGATTAAATTGGATTTAATTAAGTTGCGACTGAAAATTCGTTTAATCGGATTAAACGAAACGAGCCCAAAGTCTTGTTGTGTGTGCTGACCAAATTTTGAATTTAAATTGGGTGGGACCCACTACTCACATCACTTGTCAAAGGTGACGGTGGTAGTTGGCTGAAGTAAATGGTTTTCACAAAACCACTTACTCTTAACCAATTTAGTTTTGGAAACCAAATATAACACACACTTGTTTTTGAAACAACTAACTATTCACTCTCTCCCTCACATCTCTCTCTTAGCCGAAAATATACAACTCTTGGAGGGCATTTTTTTCTTTCATTTTTGTTCTTGCTAGCACATAAGGAGTCAATTTAAGGTGATAGCCAAGTGTTGGAAACACTCTAGAAAGGCTTGGAGCTTCTTCAACATCCATAAAAGTTTTGAACTTCCACCAACCAATGTAAGTTTTTCCGCAACTTTCTTTGGTAATTTTCACACACAAATCACGCTTAGAGATCTCGTGGCATGTCTAGGATACTAACAATGGTATCAGAGACATCATAAGCTTGATTTGGATTCTAGGGTTTATATACTTTAATTTGGGATTTTATGCTTGGAGCTTGTAAATGCCTAAATTGGTTATTTGGTTGTGTTTATATGATGTTGAATTGGATTTGTGTATCTTTGGAATTGAGAAAAATCGATTAGATCAAAAATCCCTGATTCTATGTCATGGCCGAAAATATGCCCTAGAAGACTCATGGTGATTTTTTGAAAATTTGACAATTGGATGTGTTAATAGCATGAAATAAATCTTGTATGTTGATTTAATTGGATTAAAATCAAATTGAGTGTTATTTTATGCCATATTTCCTTGAGCTATAAGCATGTTGTGATTGATTGATTTTGCTTCAATTGTGTTGGACATGAATTGAATAATAAAACATGATTAATTAGTTTAATTGATGTTTTGGAAATATTAGTTTAATTAATTAATTATGTTAATTGCACTTTAATTAAATTAATATGTAATTTGGAATATTGTGTTAATTAATTTGTTGTAATTGGACTTAATGGGCTTGGTTAGGCCAAGTTTGGTTTTGGACAATTAGGTTGAATCCAATTGGGTCTAAAACCATTTCCATAAAGTCCAAATATAACTTTTGGGCCCTTTTTAAAATTTAATTGGGCCTAATGGGCCAAAATTGATTTTTGGGCAAATGGTGATTCTTATTTGAGCCTTGGCATCTGTGGTTTGATCCATAATGGCCAAAGCCCATGCCTAAAGAATTAATTGAAAGCTCATTGGACTTTAATTGAATAGTATTGGATACTAATTGGGCCTTTGAGACCCAATTGGATTGGATTTGGAATCCAAGTCTTTAAGGCACAAAAATAAGTGTAATTATTTAATTTGGAATTAAATATGAATTAGTATTGGATACAATTTAAATTGGATTTAAAATTATAATTCGATATAATTCAAGAATATGTACTTTGAGTATTTATTCTTAAACGAGTTGGACTCGCGCAAATCAAATCGTTGTTTGAACATTGGATGGTCATTAATTCAAAAATTAATTAATTGGATTAGATTGATTGAATAACATACTTTGTGTGAATACTTGGATGTATTTGTATGAATAATGTATACCAGATGGATATTAGAAGGGTGAGGGCAATTTTGGAAATTATTTTAAGTATGGTACTTATTTGTTAAATTGGACCTGCGTGTCCAGCCTTTCACCTCTTATACTCTTTGTATTTCTCTTCTCACCAATTCCCCTCAATGTAAATGAGGTTTCTTTAATGTATTATGTAATTGGGTAGAAGTATGAATAGTGCTAGTGGGAGAGATGAAACTGAGAGATTTGTTCTATGAACAAATTGTTATATATCCATCCGTATATCATTATTAATTTTATTCGCGCCTTATTATGCTTTTAGAATGCATGTTTAAGGATGTATGATGAGACCTAATCAAAGATAATAAATTGGTTGCCAATTTACATGAAAAACCCTCACTCAAATATTAAACGTTTTCCTTCCATTGAGTGGTTCTCTATCAAGATCCAATATTGGCATTGGTTTGTTGGCCAAAGTCAAGATCAATGTCCATCGCGGATGTGTTTGAACCACGAAAGCTTTGTTATATATCGCATGTCTTGGGCGGTTGTGACTTGTTGGCCAAAGTCAAGGTCACTTCTAGTTCATCGACGTGGATTACGAAACTTTTCCACTGTCAATGGGTCGCGCTTAACTGGAATCATTAAGTTTGTTGAGCCAAAGCCAAGGCTTAGTTGATTTAGAGGAAAATATTAGGAAATATATATTGGATATATATCTCGGACTTGGAGGTCCACCTACCGAATCTAGGAATTGGATGAGATCCAATTGATCTTAGAGATATACCTAGTTAAGTTTCATACAGCTTGTTGGCCGAAGTCAAGGTTGCGTGTTATTTAACGGGATCCTAACCCACTAGGAAACTGGGTTTCCCGAGTACTCCACAGAAGGTTAGAGGCTCACCGAAAAATAGTGGGAGGCTAGTATTAAATTTGCAATTTCGTTTAATACTTGCTTATACACGCTCTTTTAATTATTTATCGTTGTTATAAATACATATTAGTTGGACTAATATTTTTTATTGCTTTCTATGAACAGTTGGACTGTACTTAAAATACTACTCCACTTGTAGTTGGTTATATAGTTGAACTATAGTGACCATTATATTTTGAGTGTACCCGAAATCGTTGATTGGATAGTTGGACTATTGCAATCGAGATGGCTGGAAAGATTAGCGTTAAGAGACATTACCCTGGGTGAAAATGTCTTTAATGACGTAAATTTTCCATATTGGGAAATGAATCTCAGGATAGTCCTGGGAGCTGAGAAGTTACTCTATTGGATAGAGAAACCTCTCGGGCCCTGAGCCCGAAGTTGAGCAAATAGTAGAGCATGAGCTTAGGAAGACTCATCGTGATGATAACTTTAGTGCTCAATCCGTTATGCTTGCCGCAATGACTCCTTAATTTCATCGTCAGAACTAAGGATTAGATCATTATACCATGATGTTGAAATTAAAGGATCTTCATAGATCTAACATTAGATCTTAGAAGTAAGAATTGCAAAAGAATCTATTTCGCTCACGTATGTCAGAGGGTACATCTGTTGAGCACTAGGTGTTACAGATGATTGCTGACATCGAACAGCTAGGTTAGCTAGGCATTACCTATGAGGCCGAGACTTTCATAGATTTGATCTTACAGTCTCTGCCCGAATGCTGGGGCGGGTTCATCATGAACCAAGAGAAAACTCTTGGAGAGTTAATGGCTATGCTCAAGGAGGCAGAGCCAGAGCTTCCAAAAGGGCAAGAAGCGCAAGACGCATCTTACTTCGACATCCCAGAAGGCCAAGGCTTGGCCGAAGGCTTTTGGGGGTGTGAAACAAAAAAGGGCAAAGGCAAAATCGTCACAGTCTTCTCGGAAGACAAATGACATATCCCAATATGTCTGCCTAAACTGTGGCAAACAAGATCACTGAAAGCATGACTGTCGTATGGACAAGGTAGACATGAAGGAAGTGAATACAGGCAAGGCTCCGACTTCAGTTATGTTTGTTATTGTAATAAACGTGTCCACTACTAGTTTTAAAAATTGGATTTTTGATACTGGATGTGGTACATACATATGTACTGATGTGCGGGATCTTCTGATTAGCAGGAGACTGGCTTCAGATGAGATCGACCTGCGAGTCAGAAACGGGACGAAAGTCGCTGTTTTGGCTGTGAGAACCTAAGTTTTGGAATTTCCATTTCGGCATGTACTTAAATTAGGAAACTGTTATAATGTACCTAGTTTGACTAGAAACATTATCTCTATATCTAGATTAACCCATTGCAGGTATACATTTATGTTCCAGAACACTGGGTGTTTTGTTTATAAAGATGATATTGAGATATACACATTAGATATGAATAACAGTATTTATATTTCGAATATAAATGAATCTCAAACATATAACATGACAAACAAAAGGCTCAAGCTGAGTAAATCAGATGAGACTTATTTGTGGCATTGTTGTCTGGGACACAATAACAAGAATCATATATCCACACTTTCGAAGAGTTGATACTTGGACATAATTGATTCTAATTCAAATGACGTCAGCGAATCTTGTTTATTAGGCAAAGTGCCTAAAACATTTTTTTAGTGGTAAGGGTGTACGCGCCACCGAGCTGTTACCCTCGTTAATGGTGACGGATGTGGGCCCATGTCTAGCTAGGCTAGAGGTGGTTATGAATATTTCGTAACCTTTACAGATGTTGCATCACGTTATGGTTATGTGTATCTTATGAAACACAAGTCGGAAACTTTTGATAAATTCAAAGAGTTTCGACACGAAGTAGAAAAATAGACCAGCAAAAGTATTAAAATATTACAGTCGGACCGTAGTGAAGAATACTTAAGCAATGAGTTTCTTGATTACTTGAAAGATTATGATATTCTTTCACAGTGGACTCCTCACGGAGCACCTCATATGAGTGGTGTGTCCGAATGGAGAAACCGAACTTTGTTGGATATGGTAAGATAAATAATGAATCGCACTGAGCTAATAATTTCCTTCACAAGATACGCATTGAATAGTGCAATACTTATTTTGAATAAGGTTTCGACAAAGTCTATTGGACAGACTCCATATGAAATATGGACAGGAAAGAAACCGGGTTTCTCATTCATGAAGATTTGGGTATGCTGGGCATACGTTAAACGTTTGGATAATACCAAACTAGAACCCAAATCGGATAAGTGCCTATTTGTAAATTGGTTATCCTAGGGAAACCAAAAGATGTTATTTCCACAACCCATTAGAGAACAAAATATTTTTGTTCTCCATGCGGTTATCCTTAGAGGAATTCCTAAATACAGTGGTAAGTGGGAGTAAAGTAGAACTCGGTGAAAATCGGAGTGATATTGTTCCTGGCACCAATCCTCTCAACGGAACACGAACAGTTCATCAAGGATGAGACTGTTCCACAATCTTCTAATACACAAGAACCAAGTAGGTCGGAGAGAGTCAGAAAACAACCTTAAAGGTATGGGTTTCTGATCTCACCTCATGTAGATATTAATCTTATTGAGGAAGACGAACCAGATACGTATGGGGAATCGATACAAGGTATCGACTCCTCTTTATGGCAAGGTGCCATGAAATCTGAAATGGATTCCATGTATACCAACCAAGTTTGGACACTGGTCGATGTACTAGAAGGCATTATGCCTATTGGTAGCAAATGTGTCTTCATGGTGAAGACAGACATAGATGGCAACGTACAAACGTACAAAGCTAGGCTTGTAGTAAAAAGGTATCGTCATCAATATGGTGTTGATTACGACGAAACCTTTTACCCGTTGCCATGATTAAATCCATTCGGATAATGCTTGATATTCATATATATTTCACTTATGAAATATGGCATTTGGACGTCAAAATCGCTTTCCTTAACGGAAACCTTTTGGAGGATGTTTATATACAACAACCTGACGGTTTTGTCGTACCAAAAAATACAAACAAGGTTTGCAAGTTAAACCGATCTATTTATGGATTGAAGCAAGCATTGTGTTCTTGGTACCAACGGTTTGATGAGATCATAATGGAATATGGTTTCATTCAAAACGAAGATAATTCTTGTGTATATAAGAATGCTAGTGGGAGCGCACTGACAATGATTGTCCTATACATTGATGATGTATTATTTCTTGTAAATGACATTCCCATATTAAAATCGGTGAAATCTTGGCTTTCATTAAAATTCTTCATGGAATACTTGGGAGAGACAACCTTTGTTCTAGGAATAAGGATCTACTATGATAGATCTAAAAGTTATTGGCGCTCTCCGAGAGCTCGTACATTGTTAGACATGTACGCGACCTGGTGTCTTATATGCTTTGAGCATCTGAAGTCACAATCAGGCCGATCCAGGTGATGGTCACTGTATTGATGTAAAGAACATCATTAAGTATCTTAGACGAACTAAGGATGCATTCTTAATCTATGGAGAATGAGAACTTGAAGTGACTAGGTTCACCGACGCAAGTTTCCTAACCGATAAAGACGACTGTAAGTCGCAATAAGGGTACATATTTTATTTGAATAACGGAACAGTGAGCTGGAAATCTTCCTAGCAAGATATTGTTGTCGATTCAACAAAAGCGGATTATATTGCTGCAGCTGAGGCAGCAAAAGAAGCATTTTGGATCTATAAAATTCCTAATTGGATTATGAGTAGTTATGTTAGCAGCTGAGCTGGGCTACAACACAAGCTAAGGAATTACGGTCTCATCAATGATTCAAGTATGTTATTCGACGGTTTCATCTGATTCGTGAGATCACACATCGTGGCGATGTCAAGATCGACAAGATCGTTTCAGATGATAACCTTGGATATCCGCTGAGGAAAGCGATATCTCAACATAAGTATGAGCGACCCGTACATAATTCAGGTGTTGGACTCTTGAGTGATTGGCTATAGGCTAAGTGGGAGATTGTTGGAAAATTATGACCCATAACATCACTATTTGTAAAAGAAATGGTGTTTTTTGTACAAATTAACTATGTGACAAAGAAAATTGCGCTTTTATCATTTTTGTAATTGGATTACTTGGATATATAAATGATAAAAGTCCATATGATTAGTACCAGATTAATAAGATATTAGACAATATTAATCCACGAAAGGTTTAATCATTAAATATCCTTAGTCATAGTATTATCGAGACTGGACATCGATAATGTGAAATATGCTAGTATTACACTTGTGCACGTTGTAGGCACTGCATTTTTACACATAAGTCCCTATGATGAGTCTCATTTTGGAGACACTACCTTTTAAGTCACGGAGGTCACGGGAAACGGACGTCGGAAGGGGAAATTCAGAATAAACAAGGTTCACTGTTTTCGTTAGTGCTGCGTTCGTGTTTACGTTCGAACGTCAAACGGATTGCGGGCGTTCGTGCCGCGTTCGAGGAAGCGTTCGAACGGTGTCGGTAATTCTGGTTTTGCTGCTAGCCTCACATCCAGCCCAATTAGCCCCCCCAAAGCCCATAAAACACATCCCAATTTAAATAAATAAATATTAATTAAAACATTAACTAAATAAGATAATAATAAATTAATTAAATGATTAAATAAAACATATACCAAACATAAAATAAACAATTACCAACTTAAACTAAAATCATGCCTAAAATAAACAAATCACATACTAAATCAAAATATAATCATGCCTAATTAAAATCAATCAACCAATTATATTCCCAATCTAATAAGATAATTACCAATCTAAAATATTGTATTCCTAATCCAAGCCAATCAAATATTCAACCTTCCCTATCTAGCCAAGATTTGTCCCCCCTCAATCTTTGACTTCCCTTAACCAAACCAAATCAAATTCTTTGACTTCCCTTAACCAAACCAAATCAAATCCCTTTCCTTGTCAAGCCCAACCCTTTGCCTATAAAAAGAACCATTCACCAACCTTCTCAACCTTAGTCCCCTAGTCCCTAGTCCCTAGCTCATACACAACACACATAAAAATTACAGGAAGAACACACCCAAGAAAAAGTAAGCAAAAGATAAAGAGGAAACGGCAGTGAAACCACAAGGAAACAGCAGCAAAACGGACTCAAAACAGTAAGACAACGAACGAGAACAGTGAACCAGTGAACCGGGAGAGTTGCGGAGCATCCACCCTTCCGACAATCGTGTACCGTACATCCGAGAGATGATTTAAAAGGTTAGACCTGAGGGTACCTTTTCATTAGTTTATATTCGTTTTTTTATTATTATTATTGCATTCTATTCGCATGAGAGTCGTTTATGGAAGCATGTTGGGGCTTGAATGAAATGGAAGAGTGTCGTCTCTTGTGGTGTATAGGATGGAAACCCAGACGTAAATTCCATAGCCGAATCCGAATGGACGGTAGTGCGGTCTGTACATGGGATACAACTCCACGTACCACTTGAGTAAACGGCACCTTCTCTTGTTTTGTGTTGCTTTTATGTATTTATTTTTGTCATTTAAATTCAGCATGTTGCTTATTTATGCATGACTCAATCGAGCGCATGGGCTTAGTAAGTGGAATGAAAGATCCCCTATGGGGAGGGGTTAAAGCCTTTTACCACGATGCTTTGCCGCGCCGATTGATGTGTGTTCGGTTGGATGCAAGACACGTTCAATCGGACATACTTAGAATAATATGATTGTCTTTATGTTTGTATGCATGATGTGATGTGACGTGCATGGGCTTAGTATGTTGGTCTAAAGGTCCTCTCTTTGAGAGATCAAGAGCCCCAAAAGGCCACCTTTACGGCAGTACTTCGCCGCGCCCCTTATTTTGTTGTTTATGTATTGCGTCCCATTTCATGCATCAGTTCTGTTCCCGTTCGAACGCGTTTACGAACGCAACTCGAACGCGCATGTATTTTTGCCTTATCATGCATCAGGTCTCATTTCCGTTCGAACGCGTTATCAAACGCCATACGAACGCGAGCATCCTGTTTCATTTCCGTTCGAACGCGTGTACGAACGCTACTCGAACGTGAGCATTCTGTTTCATTTCCGTTCGAATGCGTTTACGAACGCTACTCGAACGTGAGCATTCTGTTTCATTTCCGTTCGAACGCGTTTACGAACGCTACACGAACGTGAACACACTGAACTGAGTCTGTCTTATCATATTCATGCATAATTGCCTCTTGGTTGATCTTTCTTGTGTTATATAGTCAACTGTATTATTTGTATTCAAGCATGATTAGGTTGTTAGCATGTTATTTGGTTAATAGGTTCATGAGATAGTACTCAAGCATGATTATGTTGTTCTTAGTTTTCCATAACATAGGATTGAAATATGTTCATGAGATTGCCATGTGGCGTTGCATGTTGTGATGAACTTGTTGATGTATGCATATGAATTTAGAAGCATGATATTCTTGGAAATAAATGTTATTTAAGCCTGGTTAAATTATTATATAAATCCTTTTTATTACAAGTGACATAAGTAAGGGACCATTCCGAACCCAACGGTTTGAGGTATTCCCTTGCGAGGGGTGAGTGCGGCCTTAAATCTTTGTCCCGGTTCACACCGGGTGGCGACTCCATGTTATTTCGTACTTCCCATCTAGGCCGCGAGCCTAGGAACGGCGTCGCCCAGGTCCTGTGTCCCACAGTCTGGCGACTCCACTGGGGATAGTGAATTGGCCCCGAAATATTGACTTGTGATGTTTGGATTTATGTTTTAATTGACCGTGTCTATAGTGGATAAAGTGAGGGTTTAATCAAAGGCATTTTTAGGCTAGGTAATGGTTTGGTGTCCTCCTTCATTCACTACCTTTCTAGAAGGAAAAGCTGTGAAGGCACCTAGATAGCCATCTACTCGTAGCCTATTGTGATAGACTAATTTGGATGACTCGTTGTTTATTCCTGACAACAAGCGATAAGAGCCTAAGAGGCTTGGGTATTTAAGTGAGCCTCGCTCCACCTTCCCTCTGGGGGATCTACAACGGGAAATCCATTTGATAGTCTGTCACACACCATAGCTCATTGGCACGTACCTTAGTGTATAAAAAAGGGGTGCGCTCACTTGGTTGCTCGAACCCTTGAGTGGGGAGACCTAGTTGTGGGCCATCCTTCGCCGGTGAGAGCCTTTGTCTATACTCTTACTAACCCACCCATAGACCGGGTTGGCTAAAGTAGCAATTATTTCCTTGAATATGTGCTTGTGGACCATCCTCATTTGGATGCAGTTGGACTATTGTCAGAAATGCGGGCTTGTTGGGCCATTTAAACTGGGGCAAGTTCGTACCTTATGACTATTAGGCCAAAAGCTTCTGAAATATTGATGGGCCATTATGTAAAAATTATTATTTTGTGTTTGCATTGTCTCCCTTCTATGCTTATGTTTGGGAACATCACCGTTTGGATCCATTTGGACCATTTGTCATGGGATATGGACTTGTTGGGCCATTTAAACTGGGATAAGAACGTATTTCATGACTATTGGGCCAAAAGCTTCTAAGTGATTGATGGGCCACCTTGTGCTTGTTTTCGGAATATTATCATTTGGATTTAGTTGGACTCCTTGTCATGAGATGTGAACTCGTTGGGCCATTTAAACTGGGACGAGTCCACTCCTATGGCAGTTAGCCCAAAAACTTCTAAAATGATGATGGGCCGATTTGTGTGCAAATTTTAAAGAGTTGATATATTTCTTGTATCACATGCATCACATGTATCACATGCACCTCATGCATACATGCACCATGTTAACTCCCTTTTGATTTAAAAGCCATCATAGATGCATGTTGGTTAGGGAAGATGACAGACTTGTCAAAAGACCAAGCAGCCACCAAGAATACTGGCAGAATACCTAGCTCAATGGGATAG
Organism: Zanthoxylum bungeanum; assembly: GCA_019454045.1. Lineage (NCBI taxonomy): Eukaryota > Viridiplantae > Streptophyta > Magnoliopsida > Sapindales > Rutaceae > Zanthoxylum > Zanthoxylum bungeanum. Next base: position 249,177 of record SKCR01005845.1, on the reverse strand, counting down.
GAAACCCAATCATGCATGCATGCATACACGTAACACATTTTGCATCCCTTTTGTGTTTGTTCTGTTTTGTAATAACAGGTTTCAGAAGAGAAAAAGAGAAAACAGCAAAGACAAGACAACCAGAATCAGTAACATATGAGTAGTAGTTTTGGGGATGAGTCCCAGGGTCGAGGCCCACATCGTCAGAGTGTTGGAATGAATCCCGGGGTTGAGGCCCATATCAGCAATTTCAGAAATGAGTCACAGGGGCGAGGCCCGTATCTGTATCAGTCTGGGGGCGAGGCCCATATCAATATCAGTTTAGGGCCGAGGCCCACATCAGCAGAATTTTGGAATGAATCCAGGGAATGAGTCCCAGGGTCGAGGCCCACATTACATCAGTATCAGTCTTGCGGGTATGGCATTCTGGGGGCGAGGCCCACATTACATCAGATCAGTTCTGCCGAGAATGGCACTCCGAGAATGGAGATATAGTCCGGGAATGGACAGTTCAAGAATGAACAAGCCGAGAATGGCAATCCAAGAATGGAGCAGAGTTCAAGAATGAACAAGTCGGAAATGACACTCCGAGAATGGAGATATGGTCCGGGAATGGACAGTTCAAGAATGAACAAGCCGGGAATGGCACTCCAAGAATGGAAGCACGGTTCGGGAATGAACCACCTCACAGTAACGGTTCGGGAATGAACCACCTTACAGTAACGGTCCGGGAATGGACCACCTTACAGTAACAGTTCAGGAATAAAGCCTGCATCTAGTTCGGTTCATGAAGAAAGCCTGAATTCAGCTCAGTACGGGAATAAAGCCCACATTAAGTACAGTTCAGGAAGAAAGCCTACAAACTCGGGAATAAAGCCCACATTCAATACAGTTCGGGGACAAAGCCCACAGTTAACACAGTCAGGGAACAAAGCCCAGGGGAAGAAAGCCTCATATCAGTATAAGTTTGAGAACAAAGCTCAAGGGGAATAAAGCCTCATGTCAGAACAGTTCGGGAATAAAGCTCGGGAGGAATAAAGCCTCATCTCAACAGTTCGGGAATAAAGCTCGGGAGGAATAAAGCCTCATCTCAACAGTTCGGGAATAAAGCTCAGGAGGAATAAAGCCTCATCTCAACACAGTTCGAGAACAAAGCTCGGAGGAATAAAGCCTCATCTCAACAGTTCGGGAATAAAGCTCGGGAGGAATAAAGCCTCATCTCAACACAGTTCGAGAACAAAGCTCGGAGGAATAAAGCCTCATCTCAACAGTTCGGGAATAAAGCTCGGGAGGAATAAAGCCTCATCTCAACACAGTTCGAGAACAAAGCTCGGAGGAATAAAGCCTCATCTCAACAGTTCGGGAATAAAGCTCGGGAGGAATAAAGCCTCATCTCAACACAGTTCGAGAATGAACAAGCCGGGAATGGCAATCCAAGAATGGAGCAGAGTTCAAGAATGAACAAGCCGGGAATGGCACTCCAAGAATGGAAGCACGGTTCGGGAATGGACCAACTTACAGTAACAGTACGGGAATGGACACCTTACGGTAACGGTTCGGGAATGGACCACATCACAACACGGTTCGGGAATGAACCAGGGGTCGCAGCACCTCACCACCCAAATCAACTCAACACATGGTAAGTCAAGTGGCAGCTGGCGAGCCAGGTAAGTAGAAATGCATTGCATAACTTTGATAGGATTGTCACTGTTGCACATTACACAAGTCCCATCAAAGTGGGGGCGACTGTAGGCACTGCATTTTTACACATAAGTCCCTATGATGAGTCTCATTTTGGAGACACTACCTTTTAAGTCACGGAGGTCACGGGAAACGGACGTCGGAAGGGGAAATTCAGAATAAACAAGGTTCACTGTTTTCGTTAGTGCTGCATTCGTGTTTACGTTCGAACGTCAAACGGATTGCGGGCGTTCGTGCCGCGTTCGAGGAAGCGTTCGAACGGTGTCGGTAATTCTGGTTTTGCTGCTAGCCTCACATCCAGCCCAATTAGCCCCCCCAAAGCCCATAAAACACATCCCAATTTAAATAAATAAATATTAATTAAAACATTAACTAAATAAGATAATAATTAAATTAATTAAATGATTAAATAAAACATATACCAAACATAAAATAAACAATTACCAACTTAAACTAAAATCATGCCTAAAATAAACAAATCACATACTAAATCAAAATATAATCATGCCTAATTAAAATCAATCAACCAATTATATTCCCAATCTAATAAGATAATTACCAATCTAAAATATTGTATTCCTAATCCAAGCCAATCAAATATTCAACCTTCCCTATCTAGCCAAGATTTGTCCCCCCTCAATCTTTGACTTCCCTTAACCAAACCAAATCAAATTCTTTGACTTCCCTTAACCAAACCAAATCAAATTCCTTTCCTTGTCAAGCCCAACCCTTTGCCTATAAAAAGAACCATTCACCAACCTTCTCAACCTTAGTCCCCTAGTCCCTAGTCCCTAGCTCATACACAACACACATAAAAATTACAGGAAGAACACACCCAAGAAAAAGTAAGCAAAAGATAAAGAGGAAACGGCAGTGAAACCACAAGGAAACAGCAGCAAAACGGACTCAAAACAGTAAGACAACGAACGAGAACAGTGAACCAGTGAACCGGGAGAGTTGCGGAGCATCCACCCTTCCGACAATCGTGTACCGTACATCCGAGAGATGATTTAAAAGGTTAGACCTAAGGGTACCTTTTCATTAGTTTATATTCGTTTTTTTATTATTATTATTGCATTCTATTCGCATGAGAGTCGTTTATGGAAGCATGTTGGGGCTTGAATGAAATGGAAGAGTGTCGTCTCTTGTGGTGTATAGGATGGAAACCCAGACGTAAATTCCGTAGCCGAATCCGAATGGACGGTAGTGCGGTCTGTACATGGGACACAACTCCACGTACCACTTGAGTAAACGGCACCTTCTCTTGTTTTGTGTTGCTTTTATGTATTTATTTTTGTCATTTAAATTCTGCATGTTGCTTATTTATGCATGACTCAATCGAGCGCATGGGCTTAGTAAGTGGAATGAAAGATCCCCTATGGGGAGGGGTTAAAGCCCTTTACCACGATGCTTTGCCGCGCCGATTGATGTGTGTTCGGTTGGATGCAAGACACGTTCAATCGGACATACTTAGAATAATATGATTGTCTTTATGTTTGTATGCATGATGTGATGTGACGCGCATGGGCTTAGTATGTTGGTCTAAAGGTCCTCTCTTTGAGAGATCAAGAGCCCCAAAAGGCCACCTTTACGGCAGTACTTCGCCGCGCCCCTTATTTTGTTGTTTATGTATTGCGTCCCATTTCATGCATCAGTTCTGTTCCCGTTCGAACGCGTTTACGAACGCAACTCGAACGCGCATGTATTTTTGCCTTATCATGCATCAGGTCTCATTTCCGTTCGAACGCGTTATCAAACGCCATACGAACGCGAGCATCCTGTTTCATTTCCGTTCGAACGCGTGTACGAACGCTACTCGAACGTGAGCATTCTGTTTCATTTCCGTTCGAACGCGTTTACGAACGCTACTCGAACGTGAGCATTCTGTTTCATTTCCGTTCAAACGCGTTTACGAACGCTACACGAACGTGAACACACTGAACTGAGTCTGTCTTATCATATTCATGCATAATTGCCTCTTGGTTGATCTTTCTTGTGTTATATAGTCAACTGTATTATTTGTATTCAAGCATGATTAGGTTGTTAGCATGTTATTTGGTTAATAGGTTCATGAGATAGTACTCAAGCATGATTATGTTGTTCTTAGTTTTCCATAACATAGGATTGAAATATGTTCATGAGATTGCCATGTGACGTTGCATGTTGTGATGAACTTGTTGATGTATGCATATGAATTTAGAAGCATGATATTCTTGGAAATAAATGTTATTTAAGCCTGGTTAAATTATTATATAAATCCTTTTTATTACAAGTGACATAAGTAATGGACCATTCCGAACCCAACGGTTTGAGGTCTTCCCTTGCGAGGGGTGAGTGCGGCCTTAAATCTTTGTCCCGGTTCACACCGGGTGGCGACTCCATGTTATTTCGTACTTCCCATCTAGGCCGCGAGCCTAGGAACGGCGTCGCCCATGTCCTGTGTCCCACACACGTTATGGAAGCTTAACGACATAGTTCTCATATATTTAAGTATTGGATACTTATGCAAGTGTGATAGAAGATTCTGTTAGCCGTTGGACCGGGAACAGCTTCGCTCTGGATAGACCCCTCAGAGTCTCATTGGTATTATGACTATGTGTTTATAGGAATCCGAATCAGGGTAGGTGTATGTGGTCTTAACTTGAGACTTGCATCGCTAATACTTGCGACAATCAATATACTTTGGTTTTGATTGTCCAGAGTTTTAACAGGTTATGTGTACGCCTCTTCTGGGTATACTGAGAATCGTAGTGTATTGGGTGTGATGTCAAGATGGAAGTATCACTTCAGTCATATGGAGATGATGATCACGCAGAGATACAAAACTAGTACTCTTAAATGCTACAGCTATCAGGATAGTATGACTAGGTCATGATTATCCGATTACAGAGACTAGTTGCTAGTGATCTGATATATGCTTCGTACGTGGCAGACACAATTCCAGCCATAGGCCTAACATGTGACATCAGATACTGGATCGTAATACGCAATACTTAGTATACTACACCTGATAAAGATTATATATTCCTCGTTGAATATTTCTGGAGAATTGGGTAGGCACGATGTTTTGTTAGAAGCCAACCATGTCTTGTAAATCGGTAAGAATGTGGTACGGGGTACGCACGTGTTCGGATAGTCCGACAACCGGATTTACTACCAACATATCCAGAAATCTCTTGGGTCGCTTCTCAAAGATTCACCGATGACATTTGACTCGAACAAAATTAATTTGGGATTAATTGTGAGAGAGAAAATTAATCTGAGATTAATTATGGCAAGAATTAATATGGGATTAATTAAAAGAGGGAAAATTAATCTGGGATTAATTGCGTCATGAATTAATCTGGGATTAATTCGTGAAGAAAAGAGAACGCGATTAATTTGGAATGAATCAGTAAAATAAATTTAATAGTTAAATTAGAATTTTCTATTTAATTTATTTATTTGGGATAAAATAATATATTGGATATATTAATTGAAATCAGATTTCAACACGGAATTAAAATTGGATTTTAATTCAAGCGAGCGAATTAATTTGGAATTAATTCGTAAGCGAATTCCGTAATAATTTTGCGAGGTATTATTATTTGATTAAATTGGATTTAATTACGCTGCCACAGAAAATTCGTTTAATCAGATTAAACGAAACCGGGCCCAAAGTCGTGTTGTGTGTGCCAACCAAATTTTGAATTTAAATTGGGTGGGACCCACTACTCACATCACTTGTCAAAGGCGATGGTGGTAGTTGGCTAAAGTAAATGGTTTTCACGAAACCACTTACTTTTAACCAACTTGGTTTTGGAAACCAAATATAACACACACTTGTTTTTGAAACAACTAACTATTCACTCTCTCCCTCACATCTCTCTCTTGGCCGAAAATATGCAACTCTTGGAGGGCATTTTTTTTCTTTCATTTTTGTTATTGCTAGCACATAAGGAGTCAATTTAAGGTGATAGGGAAACTCACCCAAGTGTTGGAAACACTTTACAAAGGCTTGGACCTTCTTCAACATCCATAAAAGTTTTGAACTTGCACCAACCAATGTAAGTTTTTCCGCAACTTTCTTTGGTAATTTTCACACACAAATCACGCTTAGAGATCCCGTGGCATGTCTAGGACACTAACATAGCAAAGGGTAAATGTGAGAATGATGGTTTTTCAGATGTCAGAGGGTAGTTGTGTCAGACGGCCAGAGCCACTGTTTGCAGAGTAGTTGGGGAAAGAAGTATGGACGATAGTGACGGGTTGACGTGAGCCGACGTCACGAGCTGGTGTGTCAATAGGTTCATAAGTCTATATAAAGGGGTTGAATATTCAGATTTAAGAGTTAGCAATTTTGATATTTCAACTTGTAAAAGAGCACTTAAAGCTTAGTTATAAAGAGAGAAAGATGGTCGGTCTTGACCCGAGCTCGTAATAAATTATGCTCATGTGGACGTAGGTTGGAGTCACTCTCCGCCGAACCACGTTAAACCTCTGTTTTCTCTGTGATCTTTTCTGTTTGCTTGGCAAGTTTGCTTCGATTCCCAAATAACCGAACAAATTCACTGTGAGGTTTGTTTGAGGAGTAGATTTCCTGAATTATCCATAGAACGAAAAACAACAGTCAACACAAGCAAATACAACCTCCAGTGCTAAATGGCTAACACTAGTGCCTTCAATTCCACTACAAGAAATTGTAGTTTTAACGACGAAATTTAGCGATGAAATATTATGTTTCAAAATTTAACGATAGAATTGAAATAGATAATGAAATTAGTGACAGAATTTAGCGAAAAAATTATGCCCTAAAAATGGCGCTTGTAAAATGGCGCGAATTTAGCAACAGAATTTGCAACGGAATTAGCGATGAAAATTGGGTTCGTTTAAACTTTCGTCACTAGCGAAGAACTAGGAAATCTGTCGCTAATTAGTGACATGATTACTATTTGTTGCTAATTAACGATGGATACATAAATCCGTCGCTAATTTTAATTTTAAATTTAATTTCTAATTTGAAAAGCATTTTTAATTAGAAACAGAATTTTCGTCTATACTCCGTCGTTAAATAGAAAAAGAATCAATATTCTGTCGCTTAATAGAAATGAAATCTCTATTCCGTCGTTAATTTTTTAAATCTTCAATCCCCCAAAATTTTTGTTCCAATGAAGCCATTTTTTTATAAAAAAAAAAAAGAATTAGAGATGGATTTTCCGTTGCAAAATAGAAACGGAATAGAGATTCCGTCGCTAATTTTTAAAATTTTCAACCCCCAAAAATTTTATTCACTTGACGTCACTTTTTAAAAAAAATTAGAGATGAGTTTTCTGTCTCTAAATAGAAACGGAATTAATATTCAGTTGCTAAATAGAAACGGGAGCTCCATTATGTCGCTAATTTTTAAAATTTTCAATCCCCATAAATTTTATTCCGTCGGCGCTACTTTTTTTAAGTAATTAGAGACGATGTTTTCATTGCAAAATAGAAACAAAATCTATATTGTATCGCAAAATTTCGTCGAATTTCGAAAATTTCTCGCCTTTCAAAAATTTCAAATGTCTCCAAAATTTACAAATCTTTCAACTTCTCATATTTTCTTCCTCTGTATATACACCATAATCTTTTTATCTCTCAACTTCCATACACCCATAAAAAAACTTCAATATGCAATTCAAAATCTTTTTATGTATGACACTCATACACTAAGTCTGAATGCACATAAGTAATTTAGGATAAATAAGACAATTTATAATATGCGATTTAAATAAAAACATTTGATAAATGAACAATGCATATTTTATTTTATAACAAATCATTTTATTTACATTACATGAAGCTCTATGACATATATCCCAACAGCAGTGTCTCCCACCATTTTATGTAATACCGCAATCCCTAACGGAACACGAAAATTCAATAATTAAATCGAATTCCATAGTGAGAAGTAGACCCATGAATATATTTCGACTCATAACTTTTGCACATTCTCGCCTACATATATTCACATGTAGACAATTCACTGTCAATCATACTCACCATGACAGTTTCTCGTTGTGACAACTTTGGCACATTCACATGAGGCGTATCAAGGCTATACTTGTCAATGATAAACTCAAGCTACCGATGTAGTCATGACAGCTTTGGCTCATTCGTGATTTCCACTTTCACTTGAATTTATAAAATTCAGGCTTGAAAATCTATGTTCCAATAGCATCTCAAACACGTTTAAAAATTCATATTCTACCTTAAATTTATAAAATGAGATAAGATTTATTCTCCAATAACACTCTTTATTTTTATTTTATTTAAATTTTTGGTGACCACACTTTTTAAATTATGATATATGTATATATATATAAGTATGAGAAGTGTTTTCCCCCTGACAGATTCCCTCTAAAAAAATTACAATATTACTCATCTCCCTTACAAAATCATATATATATATATATATATATATATATATATATAGATATATATATATATAATTATTGGTTTATTTATTTATTTATTAATTATTTTATCTTATTAATTAAATTTATTTATTTAATTTTTTTCTATTTTTTGAATTTATTATATAATATTATTTATACGTTTTATTTATTATATTTATCTTTTCTCTACTTTATTTATCATATTATAGTACGAAAGTAATGTGTATATCACAAAGTGCACCAAGATGAGACTTTGGAGGCAATATAAATTAAAATTTATGTTTTTATATAAATGGGCTAAAAAGAATAAAAGATTTAAATTAAAAGGTAAAATAAGAGAATAAAATAAATCAAAAAATAATTTATTTAGAAGATGAAGGATAATAATGTCATTTTACAAGGTGACACAGAGAGATGGGTGAGGGGAAAAGCAATTTTATATAAATAGTCTAACAGAGAGTCGCTTTAATTGTTGTGCTCTTTTAAATATTATTAAATATATTTATATAAATCAATGATATAATATTTCAAACAGATATCATATGATTATTATTATTATGTCAATTAATTAACATAGTGGTGGGCCCATTACCTACTACCATTAGTGGTGGACCCAGTAAAACCACTTGGGCAAGCAATCACAGTCGGTCCACCAACTCCCCTCACCAACTCCCAATCCGAATGCTTTATTGGTCAGACATGGAAATTCACACTCGCCCTTTTGTAAACCCCATATACATATCCGTTAAAAATAAAAATAAAAATAAAAATAAAAATAAAATACCCAGAGTTGGAAACGATGCCTGAAGAGCAAAGCGAAACGCCTCCGAATTTCTGGGGCTGCATGCCGGAAGAGGAGTACTACACGTCTCAGGGTGTGAGAAACGCCAAGGAGTACTTCGAAACGCCCAACGGGAAACTCTTTACGCAGAGTTTCTTACCGTTGGATCAAAAGGTCAAGGCATCCGTCTACATGACTCACGGCTATGGATCTGACACTGGATGGGTGTTTCAGAAGATTTGCATCAACTTTGCTACTTGGGGTTACGCTGTTTTTGCTGCTGATCTTCTTGGCCATGGCCGATCGGACGGCATACGTTGCTATCTAGGTATGTATGATCATTTAACCATGCCTGAGTCTAAGTTTACGTTTGAAATGTTAGTAGCATAAAAATCTATCGTGTTAATGGAGACTGACAACAATCATGTTGATATTAACAAAATCCGTAGGTGACATGGAGAAGATCGCTGCTTCGTCCTTATCGTTCTTCAAGCACGTGCGCTACAGCGAACCATACAAAGACTTGCCGGCTTTCTTATTCGGTGAGTCCATGGGCGGAGCCGCTACAATGATGATGTACTTCCAATCAGATCCCGACACGTGGACCGGTTTGATGTTCTCGGCTCCACTTTTTGTCATTCCAGAAAACATGAAACCCAGTAAGCTGCATCTATTCATGTACGGTCTCCTCTTCGGATATGCTGACACGTGGGCCTCAATGCCTGACAACAAAATGGTGGGAAAAGCCATAAAAGACCCTGAGAAACTGAAGATCATAGCATCAAATCCAAGGAGATATACGGGAAAGCCACGGGTGGGAACCATGAGAGAGATCGCTAGGGTGTGCCAGTACATACAGGATAATTTCTCGAAAGTTACGGTGCCGTTTTTGACAGTGCATGGGACGGCCGATGGGGTCACGTGCCCTACGTCGTCTAAGTTGTTGTATGAGAAGGCATCCAGTGCGGACAAGAGTATCAAAATATATGATGGGATGTACCATTCTTTAATTCAAGGAGAACCTGATGAGAATGCTAATCTTGTGTTGAAGGACATGAGGGAGTGGATTGATGAAAGAGTTGACAAGTATGGGCCAAAAACTTGTTCAAAATGATTTTATTTTAGTGTAATAATAAGATAATGAATGGAACTCTTATGCCATGCATTTCATAATTGTGTTATATCAACTTTTTTTCCTTTAATTTTATTGCTTCTGTTTGATTTGAGTTTTAGTGATGGATCTATATCTCAAGTTGATTGAAAATGTAAAATTTTGAGTTGATAAATTGTTTTTTAGCTTTATATAGTGAGTCAAAAGGCTAAAAATAATTATAACATGACAAATAATTTTACCGCTGAACAAATTTCTTTATCTTTAGTGTTTTGTTTTTAATAAATATTTTAATATATTATTTTTGTAAATTTATCATTTTTGGATATATATATATATATAAAATAGGACTAATGTGTAAGTTCGGCAGCGTCGGGTAGTGGTTATTAATTTCGAAAATTTTAGTTTATTGGGGTGGTGCCGTGGTGGTACTCTGGCATAATTTTTAAAATGTAGGCCCGACATTACCCATTCACCTATAATTCTTTCGTGTGGTGTTAGGATTATATGTCAGTGCCTTTTCATTTAATTTAAAAATATATATATATATTTATTAGAATTACTTGTTTTTTTTTTTGAAATACTTGTTAGGTAGCTTATTAAGAGCAAAGTTGACTTTAAAAAAAAAAAATTTACTAGAGTTACTTGCTATTTAGCTTATTAAGAGCACAGTTGACTTTTTCAATTTTTTTTTTAATTTTTTTAAAATTAATTAATAATTTATGCATATTTGTATGTCTGTGATTCAACCCTAGTGCCTAAATTTTGAACCCCACACATGCATTTAACAGAAATGGTATGCGTACACACTAAAAAATAAAAATCACTACAAAATAAATTTAAAAAAAAAAAATACTGTGCACATATTTCATCTTACCTTTTATATATATATATATATATTATTGAATATAGTTTGAAAATTTACCTCTAATAGAAACGAAATATCTATATATAAATCCCCCACCATAAGGTCCTATTGTCTGATTTAGGGGCTCGTTGACTCCGTTTTCAGATTTATTTCATAACAAATTGTTAATATTACGTAACAAACCTCTTATGTCGTGACTCGAATCCATATAATTTGAGCCTTATAAGAGTTGAATGTGCATTTTTGGTACTAATTGAATAAATCGAGGGTGGAACCAACGAATCCCAAAGCAGACAATAAAACCTCGTGTCAAGGGGATTTAAAATAATATATACCTCTTCTAGAAGGAGATTTAAAAGAGTAATGATACATTCACACACATTTTTACTTAAAGTTTTACTAACTCTCTCACTGTAGCTACAATGATTTACTGTAAATCACTGTAGCTACATTGAGAGAGTTTGTAAAACTTTAAGTAAAAATGTGTGCGAGTGTATCATTTTTGGGTCCCAAGGGGTGTGGCTTGTGGTGTAGGGTCCAGGATCTCACCTGAGTTCTGGGTTCGAATCCAGGGGGTGCACTTCTTGTAAGAGCCTGGGACAGCCGGTGTTTTTACCTGCGCGCGGCCCAGAATGGGTGGTTTGGTGGCGGGGTTTCATCGTTTCCAAAAAAAAAAAAAAGTGTATCATTTTTTGATTTAAAATTGAGCCTCGTGAAGCTAGAAGCAATTCACCACAAGCCCAGTGGGCTTCATTCTAGACTTTTTACGGTTTGCTTATCACATTCTTGCAGTTTACGCAAGAGAATTTTATATTAATGATGTTCTTGGTGAAAAAGAAAGTGTATTAATTTGTTGATGTCTCCAAGGGACATGATTAATAGTATATGGTTCAGGATTTCACATTGAGGTCTAGAGTTCGAATTTAGAGAGTGTATTTCTTGAAAGAGTCTGGGATAATTAGAGATTTTATTTATTCCGTTTAAGCCCGAAATGGATGGTTTGGTGCCGGATTTCTATATATATATATATATATATATATTTATTTCTCACATTTTAATCCTATCGAGTTATGACCAAGTGAATGGATCCAAAACAGTGGGCCCAATTACTGGCTTGCACGATACAAATCAGGAAACTCTTTTTGCTTCTGGGCCAGAAAATGATTATAATGAGCAGAGGTGGCCACGGTTCCATTACGAATCGATTCCGAACTAGTCGGTTCTTGATTCCACAAGTGTGGAATTGGAATTGGACCGGATAATTTCGGTTCGGTTCCAATTCTAGCCGTTTCATTTGGTTCGGTCAGGGATAAATCTTAACCGAATCGAAAAATTCTGATTCCTATTCCGATTCTGAAATCGAAGCCGAATGGTTTGGTTCCGGTTCGGTTTTGATTCCGAACCGTGACCGGGTCTAATAATGAGTCACACTACAAGGCTGGGAATATGGGACCCGTTTCAGTTACGTGTCAATATCAAAGTAGAATTAGACATAGCGGAGTTATAATAATTGAGTACGAGTACCAACCCGGGAGTTTTGGTTAACTAACATAGTCATCAAAATTGATGAATTAAATTTATATAATTATAAATAAATATAACTAAAATAGAATTAAAATGAGATGTATTCGTATTTAACTCGTTTATTAAAAAAAAATCTCAATATCATAATTAATATTCGATTCATTTGATAAATGAATCGATTGCAAATATTTATATAGTCTTGATATTATTTTATAACATGAATTATTATAATTTATTTATAATAAATTTTCATAAATATATTCTAAAAATGACTAACTAAATATAGACAATATTATTTTATGTGGTAATTAACAATAATTTCTCGAATCTTAATTGAAAAATAACAATAACCGGTAAATGAATAATTTAAAACGAATCATTTAGTTCAAATTCGTATTCAATTTAATTAATAAACTAAGCGAATCACATTGATTCATTTATTATACGAATTCAAATTTCCAAATCCATATTCATTTTGAAACAAATACGATGAAACGAATAATCGAATCATAACACAAAGAGGTGTGATCCACCCCTCCCCCCCGCCTGTCCTAGGGCGAACCTTTCACCCTTTCTATATAAAGGATTGGCGTGCTCTTGTCATCACTTTACTCTCTACTTCGCAAAATCTTCATTTCTCGTGTCCTCAACTTCCTTTAATGGCGCCGTCTTCTTCTGCTTCAAAAAAGGCCACCTCCACTTTCAGTGATTACCAAGCGGCGCTGGGTGACTCCTCTGTGGGTGTTCTGGGCATTCATACCCTCAATGAAGACTATGGCTAGTGCTCTCTAGGCCCTATTTTTGTTGATGACAGTGCTATTGCCACGACTCCATTGGCTCAGCTATTCCCTTATGTCTCCAACCTTCCCTTTTCGGAATACCTAAATGTGTCTCCTCTTGCCCAATCCAATCCTATCCGTATTTGGCCAAGACCTGACTCTTCGTTTGAAACCTGGTTCAAACGGATGAAATTGCATGCAGAGACCCACAACTTCTTCGAAGACACTGGTCTGCTCCCTCTCATAGAGCTTTCTCTGACCCTACCTCCTTATGACCGAAACATGCTCCCCACTTCGTTGCATTGACGGGGTTAACTCATTTGGGCGCGACCATTTCGGCTTGCACTACCTATCGTTTCTCTCCTCCTGCAATGGACACTTCGTCATTCTCTTCTTATTCTGCTTTCTTTCGTGCCTTCTCTGAGTCGGCCGGTCCGGTCTCGATGTTAGAACGCACGGCTTTCATTCACTATTGGTTGTGCAAATACATAATTTGTGCACCCAGTCAGAAACCAACGGTCGTCGTTTGAACTTGGCTTTTTTCTTGTTGGCCGTCATTTACCGAAGTTTGGCCGTTCTTCAAAAACAGCTTCGGTCTGGAGCTTCACCGATCACCTCTGGACCTCTTTGGCTCGTCCAGCTTTGGCTTAGAGCCTACTTTCCTGTCTTCGGCTCAATTGAGTCGAATCATTCGTACCCTTTTGCTGGTATTTTATTCGCCCAATCTGGGCCGACTTCCCTTCATCCACGCACTGTTTTTTGAGTATTTCTACACACTTGCCGGAATCCCATATTTCTTATTTCTTCTTTTTTTCCCTGGGCGACAACCCTTCATTTGTGCATGAACTTCCCGAGCCCGAGGGGGATGAAGCAATCAACCGCATATGGCGTAAGTTTTTATGCAACCGCGATCTGATTCATGACATTCTGACCGAGGCTAATGGCAAGGCTGAAGTGGAGGTGTATTCTCCTAACTTTACTGCCTTCTAACTTGCCCGCCATTTGGCCTCGTCCATGATACCCCTCCCGTTATTTTATTCTCATTCTTCCTTATCAGAACGTTTCAAAGTTCTTTCGCTTTTGGACATTGAGCAATGCTTGTCTGATTCTCGTTCTTTGTTATCTTTTTTTTTTCATGTGCCTCTTTCTCCCCTTGTACAACTGTCCATCCTCTCTTCGACCGTTTTTGGCCGTCTGGTCGTGAGAGACTTTTTTACGTGCCTTATGCTTTGGTTTTTTCCCGTATCTCTTTTACCCAAAAAAACCTCCGAGTCACCTGGGTCTAAGAAGCCGATTGAGAAAGCCAGGCCGAGGAAGATCAAACAAGTCAAACGAAAGCCGCCTTTCCCAACCCATAGTTACGATTCAGATGATCCCCTTATACGTCGGGCTAAGGTACAATCTGATTTTTTTTATACGTCGAGCTAAGGTAAAATCTGGAATTCTTATGAGTTGATTTTGTATCTCGTGCATATATCCAAGACAGAACCATCTTCTGACATGCTCGAAACGACCCAAACTCCGCGGCCTGAAGTTCCCATGGTTGAAGATCCACTGGGGGAAATCGAACCTACCGCAGTCCCGGTCGTTCAACTTCCATCAGACGAGGATGAAGCGGTCGGGATCCCAATCATTGAACACCCACCAGAAGGGGACGAAACGACGGATGCTACCCATTCATCCAGAGCTGACTTTCAAGGTATGGGGTCAAGTCTGGTATTAGACCGTTCTCGCCCACTTATTGAGGATATCCCAAAGGACCATCCCTTATTTGAACATCATCTGTTGGAAGATCCTGTCCCAACTGTGCAGGACCCAGATGACGAGCCCATTCGGCCAGAGAATGAGCCTATTTGGCCTGATGACGGGCCTCTTTGGCATCATCTCAAACAGATTTATCCCTTGGTACACAGATGGGCTGTTGCGGGGTTTATGGGGAGTTATAGGGATATAGACGTCTATTTAGTCTGGCCGAATTGGAATTACTGACTGGAGAGAGCTTGGTCTCTGTATGAAGACGATGTAATTTATCGCATTTATGAAGAAATGGAAGTTATTTATGTGTCTGACTCTTCCGATTCTGATTCTTCTACAGAGGCTCAGCCAGCAGCCATGCTGCGACAATCATCACCTCCACGAGCAACATCTCTGGTCCCTTCAATGTAACAAACTTTGGTTCCTGAACAGCCGTCATCATCGGCTCCTCCGCTCTCTCCTCTTCGGGCGACATCTCATATTTCTTTGGTGCATGAACTCTCTGCTTTTGACCGGCCGTCATCCTCGGCTCCTTCATCTACACCTCTTCGGCTGACATCTCTTGTTCCTTCAACTCAAAAACCTGCTGTTCCTAAACGGCCGTCATCATCGGCCTCTATGTCCTCTCTTCTTCTGGCAACATCTTTTGTTCCCCTGCCCCAATCTCCTAGGGGAGAAACTGCATTGCCACTCGAGGTCCGTATGGAAACTGCCGCTGAGCTGTCAAGTTCTGCTCACAGGCCCGAAGCTGTAAGTGATTTTTCCTTATCCTTTTCCTTTCTTCGTTTTTTTTTTCTGATTAACTAATTTTGGTTTTTTTGTAAACAGGGGTCAGATCTTTTCTTGCAATCGGTCCAGGATATTTTGAACGATCTTGACCGATTAGCCTCTGCCCCGTCCTTGCCTTCCTCATCTCCGGCCCGGGCTACTACAGACTTGGAAGCCTTTCGGGAGGTTGTCGGCCAATACGCCTCCCTTATGACAATAGAGATCGGTCAAGCTGCCATGCCAGAGAATATGCTCAAGTTGGAACGAATTTCCTCCGAGCTAGACCGACTGCTGGGTCTTCCTGTTTTTCCCATTTCAACGGAAGGCCGTCTCTCTCTTCAAGATTTGCAAAGCAAGGTCCCGACCCTCATTCTTCGTTATCAGACCATACATAGTCAAAAGGCTGGGCTTCGTGCTTCCATAACCAAGAAGGAAAGGCTCCAAGATATTATTGATAATCTCCGAAAAACTATAAGGGAAGCCACATATGAAATGGTTATTGAGGAGTTGGTGTTGCTGGATTTAGAATGACAATTACAAGAGATCCAACGCCTTATAGAGGAAAGTCGTATGAGGAGAGAAGCCAAGAAAAAGGGTCTGGCCTCTCAGGTAGCTGAGGTGACTGCCATAATGACCGAGTTCAAAGATTTGGCTGAAGTTCATTTTGAGCGGGGCTTGGCCGATCTGGTGACGGCCGACTTGGAGATGTAGAAAGAATGGAATAATTTGAGGGACATGTTCTCGCTCCTGAGGGATTCGCCTGACGAGCTTCAGAGGCCTTCGGCCAGTAAATAATTATTTGTACTGTTAGGATGTTGCACTCGTCATTTTGTTTGTAATTTTGGGACATTAATGAAATTATGACATTTATTTATAGCCATTTATTTTGTTTCCATCCTTATTGCTACGCAGAAGACACTATATTCTCGTGTTCCCATAATGAAGACACATATTTTTTCAAGTACTTACCGTTTATTGCTCTGACATGCATTTCTCCATCCAAATTTTGCAAATGGTAGGCCCCGTTTGGCAACACATTTTCTACCTCAAATGGGCCTTCCCAATTAGGCGACCATTTGCCATATGCCGGATTCTTGGCACCTAGTGGCAGTATAGTTTTCCATACTAACTCGCCTTTTCTGAATGATTTGTCCGTGACTTTCCGATTATATCCCTTGGCCATCTTTGTCTTCTGTGCTTCCAAACGATTGATGACATCGCATCTGACATCGTCGAATTCTAATAAACTTTGGATCATTGCTTCGCTGTAATCTTCCCTTGTCAATTCTTCTTGCAATGCCACCCTAGTGGATTTAATATTGACTTCAACTGGCAATACGGCCTCTTGACCATATACTAATTGAAATGGCATGACCGAGGTACTCGTTCGAGGTGACGTTCTATAAGCCCATAGAGCCTGACTTAAGCATTCGTCCCATTGCCTAGCATTGTCCGTTACCATTTTTCGGATCAACCCTTTGAGGGTTTTATTGGACGATTCTGCCTGACCATTTGACTAGGGGTAGTGTAGACACTGCATTTTTGCATAGAAGCCCAATGATGAGCCTCGTATGGAGGCACTACCCGATAAGTTGCGGAAGTCGCGGGAACAGACGTCGGAAGGAAAAATTCAAAAAATACATTATCAAATTTAATTCCTTTGTTTAGCATCGAGCCCACTTGATTGATCTCTGTTTTAAAATATTAGCCTCGGCCCCAAACCCCCGCACTCATGAAAAGCCCATTTCGCCCAAAGCCTAATCCAAAAATAATTATCACACTTAAACACATGTCACAAATTAAATCAAATCCCCTTCCTAAATTAAATCAAATCCTCTTCCTAATCTAAGTAAATCACTTCCAAATTAAATATATTCCCCACCAAAATTACACAATATCCTTTCCTTTAAAAAATAATTAAACACATCCCATATTTGCATGATTTCCTTCCTTACCTAGAAACTCTAGCTCACCATTATAAAAAGAGGACTAAACCAAACCCTAAAGCTCCTTCTCTCTTCACGCCTCTCTCCAATCTCTCTAGACATTCACAAAATTAAAACACCAAAAACAAATAAACCATAATCGCCTATCTCTCATTCTCTCAACACAGAATCACCACAGCTTTCACGATCAGCCCCTTAACAAACCAACAAACCCTAAAAAAAAATCCCACAAAGCCAACAACCTTTGACGCACCAACAGCCCCCCTCCACTAGGAAAAGACGCACACATGCCACGAACCTACAGCCTTTCACTCACGCATACACAAAACACAAAGCCAAGACACATGCAAGCCACTCATGGCTTCAGATCTTAAAATAACCATTCACGCCAAAGGCTCACTGCAGCCAAAGCCACTCACCACCCCTTCACCGACCGAGCAATAAACAAACTGTAATCAACAACCGACACAAACACAGCCCCTCAACCAAATCTGTCCATTGCCGTAACAAGCAGCCCTCCACATCAAATAACCCTTCAAAGCCGTGAAGAAAAGAGCCCTTAGTCACGTCCCAGGCCACACAGCAACAACCAGAACTGCCCACAAACCCTCAACGATAGCAACACCTAAACCGATCAAATAACAGCACCAAACCGACACCAAACTGAGTCCAAAACCATGAATAAAAACACCCCAAAACAGTCCCCAGAAATTACCCAAAAACCGAGTCCAAAACAGTAGCCAAAACTGAGACAAAAGTCCCCAACAACGAGCAAAACAGCAATAGAAAATGAAGAAAACAGCGAGCAAAATAGCGGCGAACCAGAGTCAGAAAACCAGAAAATTTACGGAGCATTAACCCTTCCGGCGACGGTGTAAACGCACTTCCGAGAAGCAACTTAAAAGATAGGACCTAAGGAACCCTTTGCTATTTATTTATTTTCTTTCATTTATTGTCATTCGTTCGCATGCATAATTATGTTTCATGTCTAATTTTTTTTATTTATATTGGGTTAATGATTGCATGCCATCTCTTGCGGTATATCGGATAGAAACCCAAACGTAAATTCTGTAGCCGAATCCGAATGGACGGTAATGCGGTCTGTACTTGGGATACAACTCCACGTACCGCTTGAGAAACTTTCAAGCACGTGTTACATTTTGGTATTTAATTTTGTGTTTATTGTTCCGCTATTTATTTTCTATGTATTGTTTCTTTTCTTGTTTATTTCATTGTTAATCTTGATGCGCATGGGCTAATCATGTGGGGTAAAGGTCATCTGTTCGAGGGAAATGCCTAAAGGCTACCTTTACCATGATATTTTGCCGCTCCAGACGAAGTTCGTTTGATTGAATGTGGAATACGTTCAGTCGGGCATACGAAGTCCCATATAGATGTCGGCCTTGGTCGCATCTCTTTTATTATTATGTTATTTACTTTTCGATTGTTATTGTTTATTTATTTACGCATTGCTATCTAGTGCGCATGGGCTAATCACGTTTAGTTAAAGGTCCTCCATTTGAGTGAAATGCCTAAAGGCTACCTTTACACACGATGTTTTGCCATGCTGGACGAAGTATGTTTGATTGAATATGGAATACGTTCAGTCGGGCATACGCGTCCCATATAGATGTCAGCCTTGGTCCATCTCTTTTAATATTATGTTATTTACTTTCGATTATTATTGCTTTATTTATTTACGCATTGCTATCTAGTACGCATGGGCTAATCACGTTGAGTTAAAGGTCCTCCATTGAGGGAAATGCCTAAAGGCTACCTTTACCACGATGTTTTGCCGTGCCGGATGAAGTATGTTTGATTGAATGTGGAATACGTTTAGTTGGGCATACGAAGTCCCATATAGATGTCGGCTTGGTCGCATCTCTTTTATTATTTCGTTATTTACTTCCCATGTCGTCATTTTGTTTGTTTATGCATTGTTAATCTTGCTGCGCATGGGCTAATCATGTGGGGTAAAGGTCCTCTATTCGAGGGAAATGCCTAAAGGCTACCATTACAATGATGTTTTGACGCGTCAGACGAAGTATGTTTGATTGAATATGGAATACGTTCAGTCGGGTATACGAAGTCCCATATAGATGTCGGCATTGGTCGCATCTTTTTTATTATTCCGTCATTTATTTTTGTGTATTATTACTTTGTTTATTCATGCATTGTTACTTGATGCGTATAAGCTAATCATGTGGATTAAAGGTCCTCTATTCGAGGGAAATGCCTAAAGACTACCTTTACCACGATGTTTTGTCGTGCCTTTTATTATTCCGTTATTTACCTTTTGCATATCATTACTTTGCTTATTCATGCATTGTTACTTAATGCGCATGGGCTAATCATGTGGGTCAAAGGTCCTCTATTTGAGGGAAATGCCTAAAGGCTACCTTACCACAGTTTGCCGCACCATTCTTCTATTGATTTCGCTATTCATCTTTTCTTGTTGTTATTTTTCACTTTACGTTTTTGCATTCATGCCGTGTTGTTTATGCTTGAGTGTTGCCTCTCGCGGTATATCAGATGGAAACCCATATATAAATTCCGTATCCGAATGGACGGTAGTGCGGTCTATACTTGGGATACAACTCCACGTACCGCTTAAGAAACATTCACGCGTGTGTTTGTGTCATTTTAGATACCACTTTGGTAATCTCATTCGAACACGTTCTCAAACGCTACTCGAACGTATGCATTCGCCTTATCCTGTTCAAACGCGTTTCCAAATGTTACTCGAATGCATGCATTCTGTTTACCGTTCGAACGCATTTCTGAACGCTACGCAAACGTGCATGTAGTGAATCAACTTCTCTCCCTCATATTTCATGCATGTTTGCTTCTTTGGTCATTTCTTTTGCATTACATTCTTAATCATCTCACTTTATTATTGACGCTTGTTACCGTTATTATTATTTATTTATATTTTCACACTTCTTTATTTCATATGTTTATGGAATTATGTATTTGCCTTCATTCTTATTTATGTTTATGGGTGTGCAAACTTGTGTGTTGATTAAATTATCTTACATGTGGTGCATAAGACTTGGTTATATTATTGCATAAATCCTTTCATTACAATTGGCATAAGTAAAGGACCATTCCGTACCCAACGGTTTGAGGTATTACCTTGCGAGGGGTGAGTGCGGCCTTAAATCATTTCCCAGTTCACACTGGGTGGCGACTCCATTTATTCTCCGATCTAGTCCCCTGCGGGCTATTCCGTACTCCCGACCGGGCCGCAAGCCCGAACAGCTCTGTCTACAGTCTAGCGACTCCACTAGGGATAGAGAATCGGCTGCGAAATAATGTCTTGTAATGTTTGTGATTTTTGCTTTAGTTAACCTTGTCTCATATATTTTACATACCCTTTCTTACCTTGATGGCATCATGTATCGTGAAGTCGTTTTCGCTCGAAGCGGCGGATTTTTATATGGTATTATCACTTATTGGCACGTACCTTAGGGTATAAAAAGGGTGCGCTCACTTGGTTGCTCGAACCCTTGAGTGGGGAGACCTAGTTATGGGCAACCCTTCGCCGGTGAGAGCTTTTATCTATACCCTTATAAGCTCACATGCATAACCCTAACCCTAATGCACCACTATAAAGACCACTAAACTAAACCTAGCCTCTCTCATATCCATCAAACTCACGCCAAAACAAAGAAATGGAATGAAACCCTACAAAATCATCTATGCTCTCTCTCTAAAAACAACAAACAAACCCTCACCTCTCTCGGCCATAGACAAACAAAAAAAATAACATAAAAACAAAACCCTAATGCTTTTCTTGGAACCCTTCTCACTCTCGGCATTCACATAACCCTAGCCTCCTCTCTTTTGGACACTCTCTCACTCACGACACTTTGAACCAAAGAACTCTAGCTTCACCTCTCGAATTCTCTCTCTCACCTAGTTGTCGGCTCCTTCTCTCTCACACACAACCTGACCGAGTAGTCAACAAACCTAAACACAATTTCGTCTCATCTCTCCAGTCATCACACGACGACATAAGCACCATGCAGCCCTACACGTATCCACAAAACCTTGTAGACTCGGCAACAATAAACAGTCACCAGCAAGCCATAAACACCCTCCGTCTCATTTTGTTCACTGATCACGAACAGACCCTACACTCACGCACACAAGCCATTACCACTCAACATTCACGCATTAACCCACTCGTCACACACCAAAACTCTCACAACCCCTTAACAAACGAAAACCAAAAACAGCTCCACTGACCAACACGTGAACAAGAAATGAATCTAAAAAAAAAAACCAAATCCACCGACACAAAACATTACCAAAGATTGCCCCTTAACCGAACAACAAACTGACCTGAAAATAATCCTGAAAATCAGCCCCCAAAATCGAGAAGACATCCGCATGTGACCCGGAACTGTATGACCTATAGAGGCCACCCTTTATGCTGTGTTTGGGACCATCGTCATTTGGATTCAGTTGGACTTCTCGTCATAAGATACGAACTTTTTAGGCCATTTAAACTGGGACGAGTTTATGTCTTATGACGATCGGGCCAAAAGCTTCCAAAATGGCGATGGGCCACTTTGTGTTTGGGCCCTCTATCATTTGAAGTTATTTAGCCACATTATCACAAAGTGTAAACCTGTTGGGCCTTTTTCAACTGGGACAAGTTTGCACCTCGCAATAATATGATTGAATGCTTTGAAATGATAATGGGCCAACTTGTATGAAAACCTTGATGGGCTTAGAAAATCCAATCACAATCCAAATATGCTAGAAGCATGAGTCCGATATCCACACTAGCTTTCATCCAGAAAGGATACGCCTTGTTACGACATATTTGCACACTTTTGGATGCTTCCAAGTTCATCCCCATGACCACGGTTGTCAAGAGCCCAATTCGTCGTTTCTAGACAATGGAACGATCCCATAATAGGCTTAGCCAATGTTGTAAATGGGCAGCGTTTGTCTTTTAACCGATGGAAAGGGACCGAGGCGACCAAGGTTCACCCCATAGCATAGGAGAGAGCGATTTTGCGTACCTTGTATAAGTGCATTGAATAAGCCTTATCTTGAACCAAAAATAGGCTTACCCTGAGTGTGGGAGAAATAGGGTCAGAATGACATACTGTTTTGATAACCACATATATCTTATACATCTCATGCATCCATGCATACACGCATCATGCTAACTCATAGTTTCAACAACCATCATAGATATCTGTTGGGTTAGAGAAGAATGAAGACTTGTAAGAAAACAGTTAGCAAACATGAGTGAGTCAGATAATGAGGTTTCCCGCTTGGACAATTAGAGTCCAACATCACTAAAATTACTGAGCAGTTACAAGCTTTAGCCACCGCCGTGGCCAATCTGGCAGTGCCCCGCGCAAGGGGAATAGAAAACAACGAAAATGTCAGGCGTGAAGAACCCTCGAATAGGGTGAGTGATGATATCTCTACTTTTGATGATGACATGGAAGAGTATGCTATAGAAAGGGTAGCCGGGTCTCAGGCAGAATTGCAGAAACTCAGGGATCAGGTATAGTCAGTTACCCGTAAGCTGAAGGGTAAACATGAAGATTTGCTAGACTACGATGCGATGACTTTCGAAGAGCAGCTGCCTTCGCAGTTCAATATGTCTGACATAGCCAAGTTCAACGGGAATGGGGATCCGAGGGTCCATCTTCGACAATATGTTTCCTTGATGAGTTCAGTAGGTCTGTCGAAGCGTCAGGTTTAGAAGATGTTCGTGATGTCACTAGAGGGGGTGCCCGTGGTATGGTATCATGGCCTGGAGAGAAAGGTCAAGGATGACTAGAGGGCATTAATAGAGGCCTTCCTGAATCAGTATGTCACAGATTTTGAGATTGACTTGTTGCTCTCGTGACTTGGAGAATACCAAACAGAAGCCGGAGGAGAGCTTCAAGGATTATGTAAATCATTGGAGAAACCAGCTCTTGAAAATGCAGACTCGGCCCTCGGAGAAGGACCAGATCAATATGATCATTAATGGCACCAAGCCCTTTATTTATAACACCTGAGGAGGAGGATGACCTCCATGATTAGCAACTTTCGACAGCTTAGAGAAACTGTCATGGATATCGAGGATGATGAAGCCGAGAACATGAAGTTTTTTTGCCCAGAATAGAAGGACTATTGGGGGGCCCTCAAGGACCATGCCGCTACTGCTGAGGTCACTGCCATAAAAATAGGCGATTCTCCAATCTTGGTAGACCTTTGTCAAAGGTTTAAAAGTTGAAGATGCAAGGACTCCTAGAACCCTTAGAGCCTAAACCACTTCCAAACCCTTGCCACCCAACCTCGACCTAAGCCTATATTGTCACTTCACATAGAAAAGGCCACGAAAGTGACAACTGCACCCGCCTACTAGGCATGAGATCCAAAACCTCATTGACTCTCATAAAATACCCGACCTAGAAAAAGAACAACCCACACACACAGAAATCCCTCTACCCAACTAACCGCTCTGTTCCACCACCCACCTGTTGGACAATTATGACCCATAGCGTCACTATTTTACAGATCATGGTGTTGTTGTACAATTAACTATGTGACAAAGGAGATTGCACTCTTATCATTTGTGATTATATCACCTAGATGTATAAATGATAAGAGGTCCCTATAATTTGTTTTTGGATTGAGAATGATATGAGACAGTGTCAGTCCACGAAAGATAAATCATTAAATATCCCTAGTCAGAGTATTATCGAGATTGGACATCGATAAATACGTAAAAGACTAGTATTACACTTGTGCGCGTTGTGAGGGCATAACGACATAGTTCTCATATATTTGGGTATATGATACTCATGCAAATGTAATAGGAGGTTGTGTTTTTTACGATGGTACGGGAAACAGCTTCGCTCTGGATAGACCCCATCGAAATTCCATTGGTAGTATGACTATGTGTCTATGGAAGTCCGAAATCAGGGTAGGTGTATTTGGTCTTAACCTGAGACTTGCACCGCTAATACTTGCGACAATCAATATACTTTGGTTTGGGTCGTCCAGGGCTTTAAAAAACCCGGTTTCTGTGTATGCCTCTTCTGGGTATATCGAGAATCGTAGTGTGTTGGTGTGATGTCAAGACGGAAGTATCACTCCAGTCATAGTGGAGATGATGGTCATGTAGGATACGAGACTGGTTCTCTTAAATGTTGCAGCTATCGGGATAAAATGACAAGGTCAGGTTTATCCTATTATAGAGACTAGTTACCAGACATCCGACATGTGTTTCGTACGGGGCAGACACAATTCCATCCCCAGGCCTAGCACGTGATCATCCTATATTGGGTCGACATACGCAATACCATGTATACTACGCCTGATATCGATCGCTTATTCCTGTAAGGATATTTCTGGAGAATTGGGTAGGCATGTCGCTTTGCTAGAAGTTGATGATCGCGCAGGGATACATAACTGGTTCTCTAAAGGGTTGCAACCATCGGGATAATATGACTTGGTCATGATTATCCGATAATAAAGAGACTAGTTGCTCGTAATACCATATATGCTTCGTACGAGGCAGACACTGTACCAGCCCCAGGCCTTGCATGTGATCATTCGATATTGGATCGAAATACACAATACTACGTATACTACTACGCCTGATATAGATCCTTATATTCCTGTAAGGATATTTCTGGAGAATTGGGTAGGCATGACGCTTTACTAGAATCCAACCTTGTCTTGTAAATCGGTAAAACGTAGTACTAGGTACTTACGTGTTCGGATAGTCCGACGACCGAATTTACTGCCAACATATCCGGGGATCTCATGGGTCGCTTCCCGAAGATTCACCGATGACGTATGACTCGCACTCTAAATTAATCTAGGATTAATTAGAAGAGAGAGAAAATTAATCTGGGATTAATTACGGAGATATTTTATCTGGGATAAAATATCAATAAAAGAGAGATAACGATTAATTTGGAATTAATCGATAAATTAATATATTCGATATATTAAACGAAATTGGATTTCGACGCGGAATTAAAATTAGATTTTAATTCGGGCGAACGAATTAATTTAGAATTAATTCGTTAGCGACGTGAATAGTAATTATGCTAGGCATGATTATTTAATTAAATTAGATTTAATTACGTCGCAACGGAAAATTTGTTAATTTGGAATTAGCGAACCCGAGCCCGGGATTATTTGCGAGCGCGTTCGCATTTCGAATTCGAGTGCGGCACGCAAGTCAAATCACTAGTCGCGTCTAGCGTCACATCATTCGTCAATCAAGTGATGGATGTCTTTCACTTTGAGTGATTGACGTAAGTCACTATTCATGAGTGATGTGAGTTGATGGAGGTTGATTGGCTTTAATTGCTTGACTTTTTGAAAGCCAAATTCATTGTAAATGAATTTGAAAGTCACATTAGTGTATTAGATACACTTTTGCCATCAACCAAACTCATCACTCTCTCACTTCTTCTCTTCTCTCTTCACATGCCCTTGGGGCTGTTTTTCTTCACTGGTTTTGGTTCACTGCCGAGAGCCATAGGGAAGCTTAGAGTCGCGATTTTGTGGCAAAATCGGGAGTGCTAGCACACTATGAAGTCATGCGAAGGTGATAGGGAAGTCCACCTATGAGCTTGGAATCATTTGACGAAACTTGGAGCTTGGATTCTTGAAGATTGAAGCCGAATGGGGACTGCTTGTGCAGCTCACTGCCGAGAGGTCCATTGGGCAGAAAAGAAATTTTTGTTGCCTCACACATCGCTCAACCGATCGATGTGAGTATTCCGCAACTCCATGATGTATTCACATGTTTATTTCTTGCTTGTTTTTCGATCCTCGGGACTTAGAGATCTCCAACACCACCTACATGATTAGCTCCGGCCTACCCGAAAGCCTTATCCTCCAAACCATCGACCTCCAAGACTTTTACATGGAGATATGGGGTAACAGTAGTGAAGATGAAACGGGGCAAGATATAGATTCTTGGGAAAACTTCTCGATCAGTGATAAAGAGAAGAATGAATAGAAAGAAGAACTACTGCAGTCGGAGAATCTAAAGCTCAAAGGAACCAAGAAGACTGAAGAAGATAAGGCTGTAGATGAAGAAGACATTTATTTTTGTAATCTTGCATTTATTAGTCATAAAGACATTATTTTGCTTACTTGTTCGAATCTTTTCGGTTTGCGTCATAACATGCGTGACATGAGCATATTTGGTATTAATTCGACAAAGACATTTAATCTTGGCACATGTGAAAACCCCAAGGGAGTTTTAATTGCAAGTAAGAAGCAGAATATAATTTACATAAGAAAATTGTAAGCATGCCTGGGGGGCGACTAAAAGCATTGATAAGCGAAGGGCGCCAAAGAAGTACAAGGAAGGCCTAACCCATCGGAATAGGGAATGCATCCACGTATACATGCATACACATCATATACATGCAATTTTTGTTTTGTGTTCACAGGTTTTGAAGAAAAAAGGAAAAAACGGAAAAGACGAGAGACTCAGGAACGGTTCAAAAATGAACCATCACAACTCAGGAACGGTTCGAAAATGGACCACCACAACTCAGGAACGGTTCAAAAATGAACAATCTCAACTCAGAAACGGTTCAAAAATGAGCCATCTCTCATCAAGTAACGGTTCAAAAATGAGCAATCTCAATTTAAGTAACGGTCCAAAAATGAGCCATCTCTCATCAAGTAACGCTTCAAAAATGATCCATCTCTCATCATGTAATGGTTCAAAAATGAGCCATCTCTCATCAAGTAACGGTTCAAATGAACCATCTCAACTCACGTAACGGTTCAAAAATGAACCATCTCTCATCAAGTAACGGTTCAAAAATGAGCCATCTCTCATCAAGTAACGGTTCAAAAATAAGCCATATATCATCAAGTAACGGTTCAAAAACGAACCATCTCAACTCAAGTAACGGTTCAAAAATGAACCATCTCTCATCAAGTAACGGTTCGGGAATGAACCACCATCTCATATCAGTAACGGTTAAGAAATGAACCATCGTCTTACATCAGCTCAGTTTGGTAATGAATCCTAGAGATCGCAGCATCTTGCAGGGAATGAACCATCATCTTACATCAACTC
This sequence comes from Zanthoxylum bungeanum, assembly GCA_019454045.1. Taxonomy (NCBI): domain Eukaryota; kingdom Viridiplantae; phylum Streptophyta; class Magnoliopsida; order Sapindales; family Rutaceae; genus Zanthoxylum; species Zanthoxylum bungeanum. Next base: position 221,468 of record SKCR01005845.1, on the reverse strand, counting down.
AGTTCAAAGCATCTCATAAAGCAGCAGGTAAGTTCGGCGACAGCTGGCGATCCAAGTAAGTAAAAATGCATGCATGACTTTGATAGGATTGTCACTGTCACACACTGCACAAGCCCATTGATCGGCTTAAACACCCACGTATAACGCAAGCGCACGTATCTTTCAAGTAGTCTAAAAATATCGATCCCACGAGGACTTAATTCCTACTGTTGTTATTAATTATTGATATTATTTATCAACATGTATCTAATTATAGGGAGAATGGAATTGATTGCTTTTGGTTTGTTGAATGTTGTTTTGCAAAATAAAATAAAAACAGACTCAAAAGAAAATACTAAGGAAAATAAAAGAAAAGACTCAAGGATCTAGGGTTGTGACTCCACACTATATTATTATAAAGATGAATTGATTCTCTTATTTATGTGTAATAAATCAGTTTGCTAACCTGGAACACGAAAATATACAAAAGACTTTGTCGATGGTCAGACGCAAATACCCAGTATAACCCAATTGAACCATATGTCTATGCCAACCAAATTACCTGGATTCATTAAGATTAAGTTCCAATTATGGCTACCCCCGCCCCGACACAGGTATATGTCTATCATGTAAGGAAATCTATTAAATGGTTATTTATCCTCAAGGAATATCGTGGGCTATTGAATCTAAGGCTGGAACCTAAAATCCCTATGTCTAGTTCATTTTAAGTTTACCAAATCAATCTTATTGGTGATCAGACAACAAGAAACATTAAGCATAAGACTCAATAAACAAACTAAAGAATTACCAATAATAAAGAAAATCAATTATTAAGTGTGTGGATATTGTGTTTCATCACTTCCCTAGAAAAAATAAAATGTTGGGGTTAGAGGATCCACATTTAATATTTCTTATCTAAGAATCTCACTTATTATAATATATAAATTATTTTATGTTTTGCTTTCTCATGAATTAATAATGTTAAACATTTAAAACCAGCCATATAGGCGGTAATCCATTTAGTCCAATTACACCAGCCATATAGGCGGTAATTATCTGTCACATAAAGACCAGCCATATAGGCGGTAAAGTAATTTATATTTAACCCGACCATATAGGCGGTAATAAAGTATGACATTAATTAATCCGGTTAAATTATAATTTATAAATTATAATTAAGTGAGATTTACCTAGATAATTATATTAAATGTTTCACCTTTTACCCCACAGAAATTTAACTACAAAACATAAAAGAAAAGAGAAGAAGAAAAACTACTATTATTACTGAAAATTAAAATACATAATTAAAAATATTATTTATATTTACAAAACTAGATGCAATCCTCTAAAAAACAGGGAAAAGCTCCCAAGGAAAGCACGAGGAAAAATGAATTCTGAAGGCCTCAATTTATAGGCAAAATTCGGCATCGGACGTCGCGTCGCGGAACCCATTGGCGTCACGCCGCCCAAACAGTAACTCGGTCTACGTGGCTTTGACCACGCGTGTTGTCGGCACCATGAGAGAGCGATGCGTGTCGCGCTGTGAGTGGCTGGGCGTTCGGTCCAATAGAAAGGCGACACGTGGCAGCATGTGATTCGTCAATAATTCGATCCAATGAGAGCTCGACACATGGCAGGATGTGATTTGTTGAAGATTTGGTCCAATAGGAGCTTGACACGTGGCAGTCGGCGCACGTTAGCTGATCTTCTGTGATGATGACACGTGGCACGACGCACGTTAGCATGATCGGCGCATGTTAGCAAATATCTCTGATTGGTCCACGTGTCCACGGCGCAGGTTAGCAAGCGGCGCACGTTAGACATCGCGACGCTGAGAGTCTTGGCGGCGCGATGCGACCAATTTCCAAAAATACCCTTTTTCATCCTTTTTCACTGTTTTGGCCCCAAATGTACTTCCAATGCTTTCCAAATTTTATTTATCTGCAAAATAACAATAAAACACATCAAAACGTTCACAAAACTCGAGAAACTATACAAAATATTAGGCTAAATGAGTGGGAAATAGTGATATAAATACCACTCATCACACCCCAAACCTAATATTTTGATAGTCCTCGAGCAAAACATAAAAATAAAATAACATAAAAATAAAATTAAACTGAGCCTTTCGTAGGGATCACGGTTACATTTAGCGTATGCAACAAACCTTTAAATCTCTAGATGTCTCTAGTGGATGAGTTGTAGTCTCGTGAGGGTTTACAGCAATGATAACCACAAACATTTTACAAAATTAAAAAGGTAGTGAAACAAATGCACACAAAAGCAAAAAAAAAAAGATAAGAAATATATAAATATCGTCCTCAGAGAATGTTCAGCATCAAAGTTAGAGGAACCTTCAAAATGTATATTCCAACTAAAATCATTTCTTTTGAACAACATATCTAAATCAGACTCAAAGTGTGTGTGTGAATAGTCCAGTAAACAGCTTCGACTCTAAGTTGTCAACTTGGTGATTTCGTCTCAATTCTCAGTAGTTAATGGGTCAAACCAATCTGAGTATCTAAAGTTGTTCTGTTTACTATAATCAACACAGGTGAGGTATGTGATTTTTCTGATTTTTTTTTACTCCATTGCTTTTTGAGATGTTTCCTCCAATTAAACTAGAGCACTGAATATTACAAACTTTTCAATTTTAGCTCTATGTTTCCATGTATATTGATAATACCTATCAACTGAGCATATGAAGATCAATTTTAGTCAATTTTATGGAGAAATTACAAATTAAATAATTTAAAATGAAATAAACAAAAATTAACTTATTTCAAAATAGGTTTGAGATACGTCTCAGGAGTGGAATCTCCTTACTCAGCTATCTCTTACCAATTTCACATTTTTAGTCAAAATAAAAACACAAAAACGCAAAATATTTTTGTAACTTTTGAAAATTTTCAAATTTTTTTTTGTATTTTTCGAAAAATTTTGGACTAAAAACAACACAAACTAAAAATAAGGTACTGATCATCTAATTCCCTCCCCCAAACCTAAATGAGACATTGTCCCCAATGTCTTAAACAGTTGAAGTAGAATGTAGAATATAGTACCTGTTAGCTGAAATTTTACAGGAAAAATTACCGATTAAGATCTATGTCCAATTTACGCTTCTTACCACGATCGCTATTTGTCCATTTTTAAGAAAAAATTTCGACAGAATGACCTCTAAAAAACTCAAATTTCCCCAAATTCACTCTAAAACTAACATCCAACTTCGCCCCCAAATCTACAAAATTCACAAATCCAACACTTTCAAAGTCCAACCAATCAAATCCAACACATCCAAACTTCCATAATTTTAAATCTGAATCAAACACAGATTGCAATTAATTTTTCATATTTTACCGTTCAATTTTTTTTTGTATCTGTTTGGCAGTTGCTGTTCTCGGTTCGGTTAATGCTTAGCTAGTCATGGGTTCGGCTCGTCAAGGCGAAGGCTTGGCTCGGTGAGTGGCGCGACAAGTGGTTCGGTGGCTGTGGTATTTGGCTCGGTTGTGACTCGGCGACGACTGCTCTCGGTTCGACTGTGCAAGGCTCGGCAGTGGCTCGGTGTGACTGGTTTGGCTCGGTTTCTGGGCAAGGTAGTGGCTCGGTCACGGCAAGGGTGGCTCGCGGCTTGGTGGACTCAGTGAAGGTTTGGCAAAGGCTCGACAAAGGCGACTCACGGTGGTGTTGATGCGGTTGTGGGTTGATTCGGTCTCAGCAGTGTGGATCTCGGTTTGATGGTGGCTCAGCTTGAGAGGGTGGTCTCGGCCGTCGGTGGGAGAAATCAGTGGGTCTGGGCCGTGGGTTATATGGTTCGGCTGTGGGTGAAATCAATGGAGATGATGGGTTAGGTTACTGGTTATGGCTCGGCGAAGAATCGGCAGTGGTGGAATTAATTCACGGTGAAGAGTGGTGTGTGGCTCGTGCGTGGCTGCTTTTTGATCGTGAATCTTGGCCAAAGGTTGGAAGCTCGGCCATGGGTCTCGGTTGTGGGTGGTGGTGGTTTGATGATTGAGTTTGTGTGGGTTATTTGTGAGATTTGAGTTTTTTAGAAGGTTTTGTTGATGATTTGGTGATTGGATGGTCGGATTTTAGTGGAAGATTGAGAGGAAATGGTGAAATATTGAAGAAGGAGTGAGATCTGTGCGGGGTGGCTGCTGGTTTTGAACCTGTTATCGAACTCGCGTCGCGATGCCAAATTTTTTCGCGACGTTTGATTTTTTAGGGTTAGGGTTCTGTGTTTCAGGCTATGGTGTCGCGACGCTAAGGGTTTGAGCGCCGCGACGTGGGATTTTTTTTTTTTTTTTTTGGCAAAACCAAGTCTTCCGACGGATAAATCCTCTGGGACGCGTCTCAAGAGCTGACTCCTTATTCGGCCGTCTCTACTGGATTGACTTTATATCTTCGTGATTTTGTCAAATTTTTTTTTTGAAAATCCCGCTTGCACTGGCTTGCTTTGTCCTGAAAAATTTCGTTTTTAATTTTTCCTGCAAAAATAACACAAAATTAAAAATAATTCTACAACATGTACACATAAAACAATTAAAATTATTGCATGGGTTGCCTCCCTGCTAGCGCTAAATTTTTCGTCTTCAGCCAGACGTGACTAAAATCCATCTGTCAAGGAGGTTTCAGCGTTGTTTTGGATGTCCGATTAAAGACAATCCCATGAGCGTTACTTTTGAAGGGTCTCTTCCAACGGTAAAGTGGCAAAAAATATTTTGCCTCATTCAGTGCTTGCGCCACCTTTTTAACCTCTGTCGCTCCAGTGGTTCCTGAAAAGAAAGAAAGAAAATCAGGAGGTCTTGTATGGTGCTTGACTTGGAATGGGAGTTCCATTCTGTCAAGCTTCTGGGCGATTTCTTTAATTTGTACTCCCCAAAACAGTGATGTTTCGCCTGAATGCTCTGGATCTTCAATTTTGTTTGACAATTGCTCCTCCATTTGCTCTGTTTCTTGCTCCACCTTTTCTTCACAGATGTATTTTAGGATTTCCGCATTCAGTTTTTCATCTGTCATCTGTGAAAAACATACTTCATAAGTATCAACCTGAGGATGAAAAGAAATGTCAGATTTTAGGACTTCATCCTCTGATCTGGGTGAAATGATTGGCTCAGGTAGATATTCTTCAACATTTGTGCAATGGATGCTCCAAGATCTTCATTTTGGGGATACATAATTCCATCCTCAAGTGTTGATACAGTTGGTACAAACAGCTCAGTTTCATCATCGTCAGAGTCAGAATAATAAAAATCAAATCGAGACTTTGCCGGTCGGGCTCCTGAACTGATACCTCTGGTTGTTAATACTGCTCAGCCTCTTCCTCTGTTGAAGTGTCATTGTCAAATGATTGGTACTCGAAGGCTTCATCAGTGTCATCTGAAAATGGTCCATGAGGTATGTAGCTCTGGTTTTCTGTTAATTGTCTCGTCTGATCTGTCAATCTCTGAATGAATTCTGATTGTCTTTGAATACTTTTGAGTTGATTCTGGTATGTTTCAAGCATCATATCAAACTCTTCGTCTCGTTTCTTGAACCAATCTTTGACCATGTCAATCATCTGATCTTCTTCTGATGGTTCTGATTGTTGATGAAGATCGTAGGTAGATGGTGAATAAGATGGAAAATATGATGGTTCTTCATACCTTGAATGATTCCAATAATTCTGCCACTCTGAAAGGTATATACATTGATCGCTCGGGTGGTTACCATCACAAATTACACATCTCCCCATTTCGTTCTGATGAGCAAATGTAGTATTGCTTGGTTCTGGCATCCAGTGATAGTCGTTGGGCTGTACAATTGTTAGAGTTCTACGGTCCCGAGGATCAAATAACAAGCAAGAAATAAGTACGCGAATACAACGAGGGAGTTGCGGAATACTCACATCGATCGGTTGAGCGACGCGGCGATGAACAAAAATTTCTTTTCTGCCCACTGCAGCTCACGACAGTTCACTGGTTTCCTCCTCCAAGAATTCGGCCAATGATGTCCATAAAAGCTCCAAGCTTTGTCATGGTGATTCCAAGCTCATGGGTGGACTTCCCTATCACCTTCGCATGTCTCTCGGAGTGCTAGCTCTTGATGATTTTGCCACAAAATCACCACACTTTGCTTCCCTTTCCTCATTGTTCCGGCAAAACCAGAAGAAAATGGCCCTTCCATGGGCGTGAGAGAGATGAAGATTGGTGTGGTGAGAGAGATAGTTATGTAAAAATTGATATTTGTTTTCTAAAAACAATTAAAAACATATACAACCTTTTGATTTTCAAAAAGTCAAGCCTTAAATGCTTCAACTACAACCATCCATCCCTCAATCAATCAAATCAAGTGACAAGTTGTCACATCACTCAAAGTGACTAATGATTTGACGCTTGATGCGACTAATGATTTGACGCTTGATTTGACTTGCGTGTCGCACTCGAATTCGAAATGCGAATGCGCTCGCAAACAATCTCGGGCTCGGGTTCGCTAATTCCAAATTAACGAATTTTCCGTTGCGACGTAATTAAATGATTATGCCTAGCGAAATCACTATTCACGTCGCTAACGAATTAATTCTAAATTAACTCATTTGCCCGAATTAAAATCTAATTTTAATTCTGCGTCGAAATCCAATTTGGTTTAATATATCAAATATATTAATTTTATCGATTAATTCCAAATTAATCGTTTTCTCTCTTTAAATGATATTTTATCCCATATAAAATATCTTTGCAATTAATCCCATATTAATTTTCTCTCTCATCTAATTAATCCCAGATTAATAAAAGTGCGAGTCATACGTCATCGGTGAATCTTCGGGAAGCGACCCATGAGATCCCCGGATATGTTGGCAGTAAATTCGGTCGTCGGACTATCCGAACACGTAAGTACCTAGTACTATGTTTTTTACCGATTACAAGACAAGGTTGGCTTCTAGCAAAGTGCCATGCCTACCAATTCTCCAGAAATATCCTTACAGGAATATAGATCTATATCAGACGTAGTATACGTAGTATTGCGTATTTCGATCCAGTATCGAATGATCACATGCAAGGCCTGAGGCTGGTACAATGTCTACCCCGTACGAAGCATATATCGGATTACGAGCAACTAGTCTCTTTATCATCGGATAATCATGACCAAGTCATATTATCCCGATGGTTGCAACCCTTTAGAGAACCAGTTCTGTATCCCTACGCGATCATCATCTCCATATGACTTGAGTGATACTTCCGTCTCGACATCACACCCAACACACTACGATTCTCAATATACCCAGCAGAGGCGTACATAGAACCTGTTAAAGCCCTGGACGACCAAAACCAAAGTATATTGATTGTCGCAAGTATTAGCGGTGCAAGTCTCAGGTTAAGATCAAATACACCTACCCTGATTTCGGACTTCCATAGACACTTAGTCATACTACCAATGGAATTCCGAGAGGGTCTATCCAGAGCGAAGCTGTTTCCCATACCATCGGTAAAACACAACCTCCTATTACACTTGCATGAGTATCCTATACCCAAATATATGAGAACTATGCCGTTTGTGCCCCACAACGCGCACAAGTGTAATACGTCTTTTACGCATTATCGATGTCAATCAATCTTTTATATATTATCGATGATATCTAATATTGATGGATATTTAATGATTATCCTTCGTGGATTGATACTCTCTCATATTATTCTCAATCCAGGAACAAATCATAAGGACCTCCTATCATTTATACATCTTGGTGATCTAATCACAAATGATAAGAGTGCAATCTCCTTTGTCACATAGTTAATTTGTACAACAACACCATGATCTGTACAAATAGTGACGTTATGGGTCATAATTGTCCAACAATCTCCACTTGGCCTATAGCCAGTCACTCGAGTGTCTAACACCCGAACTATGTACGGTTGGCTCAAACGCTGAGAAAAGGCTTTTCGTCAGCGGATTTGCATGATTATCATCTGATGCGATTTATTACGATCATCACATCGCCATGATGTATGATCCGAACGAATCAGATGAATATCGAAGTATATATCTGGATCGTTGATGAGACCATTAATTCTTTAGCTTGTGCTGAAGCCTAGCTCAGCTGCTAACAGAACTATATCTAATCTAATTAGATTTATTATCGACCCAAATGGCTTCTATTGCCGCCTCAGTGCAGCAATAACCCGCATTTGTTGTTTATTCGGTAACAGTATCTTGCTTGGAAGATTTCCAGCTCACTGTACCGTTATTCAAACTGTATAGTACCTTTTGCGACTTATAGTCATTTTTATCGGTTTAGGAAACTTGCTCCAGTGAACCCAGTCACTTCAAGTTCTCCTTCTCCATAGTCTAAGACAGCATCCTTAGTTCTCTAAGATACTAAAGGATGTTCATTATATCAATCCAGTGACTATCACTTGGATTGGCCTGTTTGTGACTCCATATGCTCAAAGCGTATGAGACACCAGGTCGCGTACATTTTTCAATGTACGATTTCTCGGAGAGTTTTCTCGAAAGCCAAGCTTTCACCGATTGTATTTATGGGAATATCATTTCCAAGAAATGACATATTATCATTATTTTATAGGACATTTACTGTCAGTGCGTTCCCACTAACCTCCTTATATACACAAGAATCTTTTCGTTTTGAATTAAATCAGAAATTATTATGATTACATCAAAACGATAATTCCAAGAACCTAATGCTTGCTTCAATCCAAACATGGATCGAAAACCTGCAAACCTTGTTTGCTTGTTATGGTACGACAAAACCGTCAGGATGTTGTAAACATCCTCCAAAAGGTTTCCTTTTCAGGAAAGCGATTTTCCCGTTAAGCTGTCATATTTCATAAATGAAACATGCAGCTTTAGCAAGCATTATCCAAATGGATTTACCGTGGCAACAGGTAAAAGGTTGAATCGTAATCAACACAATGTTGATAACGATACCTTTCCGCTAAAAGCCTAGCTTTATACGTTGGTATGTTGCCATCCATGTATGTCTTCCTTGAAGACTTATATAGTACCAATAGGCACAATGCCTTGCGGTACATCAACTAGTATCCAAACTAAGTTGATATACATGGAATCCATTTCGGATTCATGGCACTTTGCCATAATAGGGAGTCGATACCTTGTATCACTTCCTCATACGTAGTCAGTTGGTATACCTCAATAAGATTGACATCTTTATGAGGTGAGATCAGAAACCCATACCCCAAGTTGTTTTCTGACTCTCTCCGACTTACGCGGTTCTTGTGTATTCGAAGATTACTGGTATAGTTTCATCCTTGATGAAATATTTGTGTTCCATTAGGAATCAGTGCCAGGAATAGTATTACTCTGATTTTCATCGAGTTTTACTATCCTCCCACTTTCCACTGCATATCGGTATTCCTCTTAGGAAAACCGCATAGTGAGCAACAATTACATTGTTCTCTTATGAGTTGTATAAGTACTATACTTTGGTATCCCTAGGATAACCTACAATTGGCACTTATCCAATTTGGGTTCTAGTTTAGTATCATCCAAACATATGCTTAGCATTCCCAAATTATCAGGAATGAGAAACCTAGTTTCTTTCATGTTCATATCTAATATGAGATCTGTCAAACAGATTTTATGGAACCTTATTCTAAATACGTTTAGCATTGTTTATGCGTATCCGTTGAAGGAAATGGTAGCTCAGAGCGACTCATGATTAACCTTATCATGTCCAACAAAATTGGTTACTCATTTCGGACACACCGTCAAATTGACGTGTTCCGGGAGGAGTCCTCATTGAAAGAATACTATACTCTTTCAAGTATATTAGAAACTTATTGCTTAAGTATTTCCATTACGGTCTAACCGTGACGGTTTAATACTTTAGCCGATCTGTTTGTCTATTCGTGTCGAAACTTAAAAGTTTCCGATTTGTGTTTTCAAAAGAAACACATAACCATAACGCGATGCCACATCCGTAAAGGTCACGAAATATTCATATCCACTCTAGCCTAGCTAGACATGGGCCCACTTGCTTCACTATGAACTAGGGCTAACAGATCAGTGGCATTTGCACTTTTACCAAGTAAAGGTGTTTTAGACACTTTGCCCAATAAACTAGATTCGTAGACTTTATTTGAATAGGATCAAATCAGTCCAGTACCCACTCTTCAAAAGTGTGGATATACGAGTCTTGTTTAGTTGTGTCCCAGACAACAATGCCACAATATGTTTCTTCTGATCAAATCAGTTTGAGCTATTTGTTTGTCATGTTATAGTTGAGATTTATTTATTTATATTCAAAATATAAATTGTGTTATTCACATCTAATGTGTTTATCTCAATATCATTTTTATATAATAAAACACTTTAGTGTTCTAGAATATAAAGGTTCACCCGCGGGGTTAAACACTGATATAAAGATAATGTTCCTAGTCAAACTAGTTACATTATAACAGTTTCCTAATTTAAGTACAAACCCGAAGGTAGTTCCTAAACTTAGGTATCTACGGTTTAAAACAGCGACTTTCGTCCCGTTTTCTGATTCGCAGATAAATCTCAATAGAAGTCAGTATATTGTTCAAAGCAGATTGTGAACACCAATAAATATTTATGTATCACACTAAGTATTCAAATCCAATTTTAATACTAGTAGTGAACATATTTATGACAAACATATTTGAAGTCAGAGCCTTGCCCCGTATTCAATTCCTTCATGTCTGTTTTGTCCAAACGGCAGTCACGCTTCCGCGATCCCGTTTGCCACAATTCAGGCAGACATTTTGGGATATGTCATTTATCTTCCTAGAAGATTATAATGATTTTGCCTTTGCCCTTTTCCACATTCCAGTAGCCTTTGGCCAAGCCTCGGGTTTCTAGAATATCGAAGTAAGGTGCGTTTTGCGCTACTTGCCTTATTGCAAACTTTGACTTGTCTCTCCTTAGAATAGTCATTAACTCTCCAAGAGTTATTATTGCAATTTAGTACTTCTAAGATCTAATAATAGATCTATGAAGATCCTTCAATTTCATTATCATACTTTAAGGATCTAATCCTTAGTTCTGATTAAGAAATTAAGGAGTCTTCTATTACAAGCTTAATGGATTAAGCACTAAAGTTATCATCACATAAATCTTCCAAAGATATGCTCTACTATTTGCTTAACTTCGGGCTTAGGCCTAATATGTTATTTTATCAAATAAAGTAACTTATTATTTTCCAGGACCATCCTGAAATTATTCCCAATTTGAAAATTAAACCATTTAAATACATTTTCCCTAGGATTATGTTTTAAATGTCAATCTTTCAATTATATCTTGATTCTAATAGTCCAACTATTTAATCAATGATTTAGTACTATTTATTATAATGATTATTATAATCCAACTATGTAATCAATATTATTAAATTTGTTTGAATACAGTCCAACTGTTATTAAAACAACGATTTAAATATTAGTCCAACTAACATTTAATTTATTTGACGAATGATGAAATTTGTTTGAGCGCGTATGACAAGTAATTAAACGAATATTGCAAATTCAATTCTTGCCTCCCACTATTTTTCGGCGAGCCTCTAACCCTCTGTCGAGTACTCGGCAAACCGTGTTTCCTAGGGGGCTAGGATCCCGTTAAATATCACACAATCTTGACTATGGCCAACAAATTGTATGATAATTAACTAGTAGATCTCTAAGATCAATTGGATCTAATCCAATTCCTAGATCCAGTAGGGGGACGTCCAAGTCCGAAACATATATCTTATATATGCCAATATATCCAATATATTGCCTAACCTTTTTCCTCTGAATCAACTAAGCTTGGCTTTGGCACAACAAACTTAGTGATCCCAGTTAAGCGTGACCCATTGACCATGGAAAGCTTGTAATCAATGTCGATGGACAAGAAGTGGTCTTGACTTTGGCCAAAAAAACCACAACTTGGACAAGACACCGATATGGAACAAAACTCTCGTGATTCAAACACATTCTCGACGGAAAAAGGCCTTGAATTTGGCCAACAAGGCAATGACAGTCTTGGATCTTGAGTAAGAATCACTCAATGGAAGGAAAAACGCTTAATATTTTGCGAGGGTTTTTCGCGTGCAAATTGGCAACCAATTTATTATCTTTGTTAAGGTCTCATCACATACACCCTTAAACATGCATTCTAAACACATAATAAAGCGCGTATAATAAATAATAATGATATGCGGATGGATACTTTACACAATGATCCTAGATCAAATCTCTCACTTTCCTCTATCCCGCTAGCACAAGCATTTACTTCTACCCGTTACACTACACTTCTAAAGAAACCTCATTTACATTGAGGGGAATAGGTGAGAAGAGAATACAAAGAGTCATAAGAGGTAATAAGGCTGGACAAGCAGGTCCAATTAATAAATTCCAAATTTATTACAACAATTTCTAAAATTGCCCCACCCATCTAATATCCATCTGATATACATTATTCATGCATCGCAACCATGTATTCACACAAGCATGCTATCAATCAATCTAATCAATTAATTAATCTGATAATTAGTGATCATCCAATGTTCAAATAACGATTTGATTTTGCTCGAGTCAAACTCGTTTTGCGAATAAGTACTCAAAGTACGAATTCTCGAATTAAATTAAACTACAAAATTAAATCCAATTCAATTTATATTTAATACTAATTCGCTATTTAATTCCAAATTAAATATTACACTTATTAATAAACCTTTACGACTTAAATTCCAAATTAATCGTTACGGGTCTCAAAGCCTGATTAACATCCAACTTTTATTTAATTAAAGTCCAATGGGCTTTTAATTAATTTCTTAAGGCGTGGACTTTTGGTCAACTCGGGTCAAACCCAATAACCAAAGTCCAATCCGGGAATTACCCCATAAGCCTAGAAATCAATTTAAGCCCATTAGGCCCAATTAAACTTTAAAGGTCCATTAGTCGCATTTGGGCTTTATGGAAGCGGTTTGGGGCCCAATTGGATCCAACCAATTTAGCCTAAACCTAACTTGGTACAACTAAGCCCAATAAACCCAATAACAACATTCAAGCCCAATTTTACAAAATAGGCCCAACATAATTAAATTACAAAAACCCAATTTTAAAATTTAATTACATAAAGTGTATATCATGATTAATTAACCAAATCAATATTTCCAAAACACCAAATTAGCCTAATTAATCATGCTTATCAAATTAAATCATGTCCAACACAATTTAACAAAAATCAAACCCAATACATGCTCATTAGTTCTCGGAAATGGAGGGGATTTTGTGTCCGATTCGTTTCAATCCAATTAAATCCACAATCGACATTAAATCTACATCCTCAATCGTTTCAAGTCATCCAATGATCAACAAACAAAAATTCCAAGAATTAGGGCATCTAGTATTCTCGGCCAAGCAAGGAATTTGGGGGAAAAAATGTTCCAAACACAATTTCTTGAAATTGATCCAATCAATATTCAATTAAAACATCATTTAAACATATTCAATCAAAAAATTTAACCAAATCATGCTCAAAATCAATTTACCCAAATTTTAAGCCCTAATCAAATTTCATGCTTTTCAATCATCTGATACCATTGTTGGAGTTCTACGGTCCCAAGGATCGAATAATAACAAGCAAGAATAAGTGCGCGAATACAACGAGGAGTTGCGGAATACTCACATCGATCGGTTGAGCGACGAGGCGACGAACAAAAATTTCTTTTATGCCCACTGAAGCTCACGATATTTCACTGGTTTCCTCCTCCAAGAATTCGGCCAATGATGTCCATAAAAGCTCCAAGCTTTGTCATGGTGATTCCAAGCTCATGGGTGGACTTCCCTATCACCTTCACATGTCTCTCGGAGTGCTAGCTCTTGATGATTTGTCACAAAATCACCACACTTTGCTTCCCTTTTCCTCCTTGGCTCTCGGCAAAAACCAGAAGAAAATGGCCCTTCCATGGGATTGGTGGTGTGAGAGAGATGAAAGATTTGTGAGAGATAGAGAGTTGTGTAAAAATTGATTATTGTTTTCTAAAAACAATTAAAATATACCACTTTTTGATTTTCAAAAAGTCAAGCCTTAAATGCTTGCCAACTACCACCATCAATCCATCAATCAATCAAATCAAGTGACAAGTTGTCACATCACTCAAAGTGACTAATGATTTGACGCTTGATGCGACTAATGATTTGACGTTGATTTGACTTGCGTGTCGCACTCGAATTCGAATGCGAATGCGCTCGCAAACAATCTCGGGCTCGGGTTCGCTAATTCCAAATTAAAGAATTTTCCGTTGCGACGTAATTAAATGATTATGCCTAGCGAAATCACTATTCACGTCGCTAACGAATTAATTCGAAATTAACTCCTTTGCCCTAATTAAAATCTAATTTTAATTCTGCGTCGAAATCCAATTTGGTTTAATATATCAATATATTAATTTTATCGATTAATTCTAAATTAATCGGTTTCTCTCTTTAAATGATATTTTATCCCAGATAAAATATCTCTGCAATTAATCCTAGATTAATTTTCTCTCTCATCTAATTAATCCCAAATTAATAAAAGTACGAGTCATACGTCATCAGTGAATTTTCGGGAAGCGACCCATGAGATCCCCGTATATGTTGGCAGTAAATTCGGTCGTCGAAATATCCGAACACGTAAGCACCTATACTACGTTTTTACCGATTCACAAGACAAGGTTGGCTTCTAGCAAAGCGCCATGCCTACCTAATTCTCCAGAAATATCCTTACAGGAATATAAGATCTATATCAGGCATAGTATACGTAGTATTGCGTATTTCGATCCAGTATCGGATGATCACAATGCAAGCCTGGGGCTGGTACAATGTCTGCCCCGTACGAAGCATATATCGGATTACGAGCAACTAGTCTCTTATTACCGCATGATCAGGACCAAGTCATATTATCCGATGGTTGCAACCCTTTAGAGAACCAGTTCTGTATCCCTACGCGATCATCATCTCCATATGACTGGAGTGATACTTCCATCTCGACATCACACACCAACACACTACGATTCTAATATACCCAGCAGAGGCGTACACAGAACCTGTTAAAGCCCTGGATGACCAAAACCAAAATTATTGATTGTCGCAAGTATTAGCGGTGCAAGTCTCAGGTTAAGACCAAATACAACACCTACCCTGATTTTGGACTTCCATAGACACATAGTCATACTACCAATGGAATTCCGAGGGGGGTCCATCCAGAGCGAAGCTGTTTCCCGTACAATCGGTAAAACACAACCCCTATTACACTTGCATGAGTATCCTATACCCAAATATATGAGAACTATGTTGTTTGTGCCCTCACAACGCGCACAAGTGTAATACTAGTCTTTTACGCATTTATCGATGTCCAATCTTGATAATACTCCGACTAGGGATATTTAATGATTTATCCTTCGTGGATTGATACTGTCTCATATCATTATCAATCCAGGAACAAAATCAATAAGGACCTCCTATCATTTATACATCTTGGTGATCTAATCACCAATGATAAGAGTGCAATCTCCTTTGTCCACATAGTTAATTTGTACAACAACACCATGATCTGTACAATAATGACGCTATGGGTCATAATTTTCCAACAACAACAGGCCTCAGAAAACAGACTGTTGCTCCCAGATGTTGGGTGTATTTTCTTGTAAGGCTCGTAATCTTTCAATCTCCCAGTAGTGTTCCATTTTTCAATCACCTGAAAACAAAAGAAAGAATAAAAATTATAGATAAAAATAAAGAAATTAGATACAAGTAAATTAGATAGCTTCAAAATTAATAACTCAAGAAATAAGTCCCCGGCAACGGCTTCAAAAAACTTGACCGCGTAAACACACACGTATAACACAAGCGCACGTATCGTTCAAGTAGTATAAAAATATCTATCCCACGAGGACTTAATTCTACTGTTGTTATTAATTATTGATATTTTTATTTACAGGTATCTAATTATAGGGAGAATGGAATTGATTGCTTTTGGTTTGTTGAATGTTGTTTTGCAAAATAAAATAAAAACAGACTCAAAAAAATACTAAGGAAAATAAAATAAAAGACTCAAGGATCTAGGGTTGTGACTCCACACAATATTATTATAAAGATGAATTGATTCTCTTATTTATGTGTAATAAATCAGTTTGCTAACCTGGAACACGAAAATAACAAAAGACTATGTCGATGGTCAGACGCAAATACCCAGTATAACCCAATTGACCATATGTCTATGTCAACCAAATTACCTGGATTCATTAAGATTAAGTTCTAATTATGGCTACCCCCGCCCGACAGGTATATGTCTATCCTGTAAGGAAATCTATTAAAGAGTTATCTATCCTCAAGGAAGATCGTGGGCTATTGAATCTAAGGATGCAACCTAAAATCCCTATGTGTAGTTCATTTTAAGTTTACCAAATCAAATCTAATTGGTGATCAGACAACAAGAAGCATTAAGCTTAAGACTCAAAAAAAACTAAAGAATTACCCATAATAAAGAAAATCAATTATTAAGTATGTGAATATTGTGTTTCATCACTTCCCTAGAAAAAATAAAATACTGGGGTTTAGAGGATCCACATTTAATATTTCTTATCTAGGAATCTCACTTATTATAATATATAAATTATTTTATGTTTTTCTTTCTCAGGAATTAATAATGTTAAACATTTAAAACACAGCCATATAGGCGGTAATCCATTTAGTCCAATTACACCAGCCATATAGGCGGTAATTATCTGTCACATAAAGACCAGCCATATAGGCGGTAAAGTAATTTATATTTAACCCGACCATATAGGCGGTAATAAAGTCTGACATTAATTAATCCGGTTAAATTATAATTTATAAATTATAATTAAGTGAGATTTACCTAGATAATTATATTAAATGTTTCACCTTTTACCCAGCAGAAATTTAACTACAAAACATAAAAGAAAAGAGAAGAAGAAGAACTACTATTATTACTGAAAATTAAAATACATAATTAAAAATATTATTTATATTTACAAAACTAGATGCAATCCTCTAAAAAACAGGGAAAAGCTCCCAAGGAAAGCACGAGGAAAAATGAATTCTGAAGGCCTCAATTTATAGGCAAAATTCGGCATCGGGCGTTGCGTCGCAGAACCCCTTGGCGTCGCGCCGCTCAAACAGTAACTCGGTCTACGCGGCTTTGACCACGCTTGTTGTCGACACCATGAGAGAGCGCCACGTGTCGTGCTTTGAGTGGCTGGGCGTTCGGTCCAATAGAAATGCGACACGTGGCAGCATGTGATTCGTCAATAATTCGGTCCAATGAGAGCTCGACACGTGGCATGATGTGATTTGTTGAAGATTCGGTACAATAAGAGCTTGACACGTGGCAGCCGGCGCACGTTAGCTGATCTCTGTGATGATGACACGTGGCACGGTGCACGTTAGCATGATCGGCGCATGTTAGCAAATATCTCTTATTGGTCCACGTGTCCACGGCGCAGGTTAGCAAGCGGCGCACATTAGACGTCGCGACGCTAAAAGTCTTGGCGGCGCGATGCGACCAATTTCCAAAAATACCTTTTTTCGTCCTTTTTCACTGTTTTGGCCCCAAATTTACTTCCAATGCTTTCCAAACTTTATTTATCTGCAAATTAACAATAAAACACATCAAAACGTTCACAAAACTCGAGAAACTATACAAAATATTAGGCTAACTGAGTGAGAAATAGTGATATAAATACCACTCATCACCCATCAAAGTGGGGGCAACTGTAGACACTGTATTTTTACATAGAAGCCCAATGATGAGCCTCGTATGGAGGCACTACCTGATAAGTTACAGAAGTCGCGGGAAACGGACGTCGGCAGAGAAAATTCAAAAAATACATTATCAAATTTAATTCCTTTGTTTATCATTGGGCCCACTTGATTGATCTCTGTTTTAAAATATTAGCCTCGGCCCAAAACCCCCGCACTCATGAAAAGCCCAATTTTCCCAAAGCCCAATCCAAAAATAATTATATCACACTTTAACACATGTCACAAATTAAATCAAATCCTCTTCCTAAATTAAATCAAATCCCCTTCATAATCTAAGTAAATCACATTCCAAATTAAATATATTCCCCACCAAAATTACACAATATCCTTTCCTTTAAAAAACTAATTAAACACATCATATATTTGCATGATTTCCTTCATTACCTAGAAACCCTAGGTCACCATTATAAAAAGAGGACTAAACCAAACCCTAAAGCTCCTTCTCTTTTCACGCCTCTCTCCCATCTCTCTAGACATTCACAAAATTAAAACACAAAAATAAATAAACCATAATCGTCTATCTCTCATTTTCTCTACACCGAATCACCACATCTTTCACGATCAGCCTCTTAACAAACCAACAAACCCTAAAAAAACAATCAAACAAAGCCAACAACCCTTGACGCACCAACAACCCCCATCCACTAGGCAAAGAAACATACACGCCACAAACCTACAGCCCTTCACTCACACATACACAAAACACAAAGCCAAGACACATGCAAGCTACTCACGGCTTCAGATCTTCAAAAACCCACTCACGCCAAAGGCTCACAGCAGCCAAAGCCACTCACCACCCCTTCGTCGACCGAGCAATAAACAAACTGTAATCAACAACCGACACACACACAACATTCAACCAAACCTATCAATTGCCATAAACAAGCAGCCTCCACAACAAATAACCCTTCAAAGCCGTGAAGAAAAGAGCCCTTAGTCACGTCCCAGACCCCGCAACAACAAACCAGAACTGTCCACAAACCCTCAACGATAGCAACCCATAAACTGATCAAATAACAGCCCCAAACCAACACCAAACTGAGTCCAAAATAGTGAATAAAACACCTAAAAACAGTCCCAAAAATTACCCTAAAACCGAGTCCAAAACAGTAGCCAAAACCGAGACAAAAAGTCCCCAAACAGTAAGCAAAATAATGACAGAAAATGAAGAAAAAAGCGAGCAAAATAGCGGCGAACCCAAGTCAGAAAACAAGAAAATTTACGGAGCATTAACCCTTCCGGTGATGGTGTAAGGCACTTCTGAGAAGCAACATAAAAGGTAAGACCTGAGGACACCTTGCATAATTATATTGCATAATTATTTATCTTTTCAGTTATTTATTGTCATTCGTTCGCTTGCATATTTATGTTCCATGTCTAATTTTTTTTTATTTATATTGGGTTAATGATTGCATGCCATCTCTTGCGGTATATCGGATGGAAACCTAGACGTAAATTTTGTTGCCGAATCCGAATGGACGGTAATGCGGTCTGTACTTGGGATACAACTCAACGCATCGCTTGAGAAACTTTCAAGCACGTGTTACATTTTGGTATTTAATTTTATGTTTATTGTTACGCTATTTATTTTCTATGTATTGTTTCTTTATTTATGCATTGTTAATCTTGATGCGTATGGGCTAATCATGTGGGGTAAAGGTCCTATGTTCTAGGGAAATGCCTAAAGGCTACCTTTACCAAAATGTTTTGCCACGCCGGACGAAGTATGTTTGATTCAAATGTGGAATATGTTCAGTCGGGCATACGAAGTCCCATATAGATATCGGCCATGTTCGCATCTCTTTTATTATTATGTTATTTACTTTTCGATTGTTATTGCTTTATTTATTTACGCATTGCTATCTAGTGTGCATGGGCTAATCACGTTGAGTTAAAGGTCCTCCATTTGAGGGAAATACCTAAAGGCTACCTTTACCACGATGTTTTGCCACACCGGATGAAGTATGTTTGATTGAATGTGGAATACATTCAGTCGGGCATACGAAGTCCCATATAGATGTCGGCCTTGGTCGCATCTATTTTATTATTTTGTTATTTACTTTCCATATGTCGTCGCTTTGTTTGTTTATGCATTGTTAATCTTGCTGCGCATGGGCTAATCATGTGGGGGTAAAGGTCCTTTATTTGAGGGAAATGCCTAAAGGCTACCATTACCACGATGTTTTATCGCGCCAGACGAAGTATGTTTGATTGAATGTGGAATACGTTCATTCAGGCATACGAAGTCCCATATAGATGTCGGCTTTGGTCGGATCTCTTTTATTATTCCGTCATTTATTTTTATGTGTTATTAATTTGTTTATTCATGCATTGTTACTTGATGCGCATGGGCTAATCATGTGGATTAAAGGTCCTCTATTCGGGGGAAATGCCTAAAGGCTACCTTTACCATGATGTTTTGCCGCTCCTTTTATTATTCCGTTATTTACCTTTTGCATATCATTACTTTGCTTATTCATGCATTATTACTTAATGTGCATGGGCTAATCATGTGGGTCAAAGGTCCTCTATTCGAGGGAAATGCCTAAAGGCTACCTTACCACAGTTCGCCGCGCCCTTATTCTATTGATTTCGCTATTCATCTTTTTGGTTGTTATTTTTCACTTTTCGTTTTCGCATTCATGCCGTGTTTATGCTTGAGTGTTGCCTCTCGCGGTATATCGGATGGAAACCCAGACATAAATTTCGTAGCCGAATCCGAATGGACGGTAGTGATGTCTGTACTTGGGATACAACTCCACGTACCACTTGAGAAACATTCACGCGTGTGTTTATGTCATTTTAGATACCACTTTGGTAATCTCGTTCGAACGCGTTCTCAAACGCTACTCGAACGTATGCATTCAGCCTTATCCCGTTCGAACGCGTTTCCAAATGCTACTCGAACGCATGTATTATGTTTACCGTTCGAACGCGTTTCCGAATGCTACGCGAACATGCATGCAGTGAATCGACTTCTCTCCCTCATATTTCATGCATGTTTTCTTCTTTGGCCATTTGTTTTCATTATATACTTAATCATCTCACTTTATTATTGACGCTTGTTACCGTTATTATTATTTATTTATATTTTCACACTTCTTTATTTCATATGTTTATGAAATTATGTATTTGCCTTCATTCTTATTTACGTTTATGGGTGTGCAAACTTGTGTGTTGATTAAATTATCTTGCTTGTGGTGCATAAGACTTGGTTATATTATTGCATAAATCCTTTCATTACAATTGGCATAAGTAAGAGACCATTCCGAACCCAACGGTTTGAGGTCTTCCCTTGCGAGGCGTGAGTGCGGCCTTAAATCATTTCCCAGTTCACACTGGGTGGCGACTCTATTTATTCTCTAGCTTAGTCCCCCGCGGGCTATTCCGTACTCCCGACCGGGCCGTGAGCCCGGACAGCATCGCCTACCTCTGTACCCTGTCTACATGTAGTATGGAGTAGTTTTCACTAGCTGGACCCCGTATTCGGTCAGGAAGCTCTTAACATTTTCGTTGTTCAATGAAGTACCGTGATCCATCATTAATGTCTGAGGGATACCGAATCGGTGGATAATGTGCTCTTTTATGAACTTAATAATTTACTCTTAAGAAATCTCTACTACCGGAATTGCTTCCACCCTTTTGGTGAAGAAGTTTGTGGCGACGATGATGAAGGTATGTCTTTTGCTAGATGTATGATAGATTTTCCCTATCAAATCTATCGCCCATCTCATAAACGGCCACGACTTAATAACATGGACCATTTTGGTTGCTGGTGCTCTTTGAATGGGCCATTCTTCTGACAAGCAATGCATCCATTAGCATACAATACACGTGATTCTCCCATTTTCGGCCAATAATATCCCTTCCTTAGGATCAACCACCTCATCTTTATTCCGGCCTGGTGAGGCCCACAAACCCCTTCATGTATTTCGGCCATAATAGTCTTGGACTCTGATGACCCTACATATTTTAGTAACAGACCATCTTGGCGTTTTTTGTATAACTCATCTCTCGACATCACGTAGTTCAAGGCATTTAGTTTCAGGCTTCGGTCTTTCCTATTTTCTGGTTGTCTTAGGAGTTCTTTGATCTCTCTTTTCCAATCGTCCTCGTCTTGGACTTCAGTGGCCATGACGTCCATCACGCCCTTTCGCCTCACTAGGGATGGTTTGGCCTCTTCGCTCCTATATACGCCATCTATGCTTGTCTGTTTATATCCTGAGGCTGCTTGGGCCAAGTCATTGGCCACTTCGTTCTTCGCTC
This sequence comes from Zanthoxylum bungeanum, assembly GCA_019454045.1. Taxonomy (NCBI): domain Eukaryota; kingdom Viridiplantae; phylum Streptophyta; class Magnoliopsida; order Sapindales; family Rutaceae; genus Zanthoxylum; species Zanthoxylum bungeanum. The sequence goes on along the minus strand of SKCR01005845.1, from coordinate 199,443 downwards.
TTGGGACGTGTTCCAGCTCTATGAAGTCAAATTGATCTATCAGCTCTTTGGCTATATTTAACAGTGCCATGACTGACGGGCTCTGGCACTTAAAGGCTCCCGTCACCTGTTGGATCACTAGTTGCGAATCTCCTTTAATGGACACGTGTGTTACTCCCATATTAATGAGTATTTCCAACCTAAATATCAAAGCCTCGTATTCGGCCTGGTTGTTGGTGCAACATTCGTCCAACTTGATTATGAAACGGAATGATTCTCCCAACAGACTAACCAAGACTATTCCCATTTCTGCTCCTTTTGATGTACTAGATCCATCGAAATACATTGTCCACGGTTTTAAACTGCATTTGTCTATTTCCATTTCCATTTCTTTAATGGTGCTTAGACACGGGTGATCAGCTAAGAAATCTGACAGGGCCTGATTTTTTATGGCTCTTTGTGGTTCATGTCGTATATCAATTTTCGACAATGATAGAGACCATAACCTGACTTTATGATGCAAAATAGGACGAGAAAACATGTACTTTATTATATTAATTTTCGTAATTAAGTACACAGTAGTCGGCCTAAGGTAGGCACGTAATTTAGTACATGTGAAATATAAAGCCAAACATAGCTTCTTCATTGGAGAGTAATTACATTCATATTTCAACAATTGTATGTTGATATAATAGATGGCTCTTTCGACATTCATATTATCGTCCTGTGCGATCATCCCAACTATGGATTGCTCTTCGACGAATATGTACAACTTCATTGGCCGTCTTGGCACAATGGGGTACCATCACCAGCGACTGTGATAAATAATTATTCAGACTCTCGAAGGCCTTTTAATGTTCTTCGGTCAAGAAGAACTCGTCCTTATCCTTTAACCTCAACAGGGACAAGAACACTTTGGTTTTTCCTGTGCAGTTAGAGATGAATCTTCTTAAGAAATTAACTTGCCCTAGAAATCTTTGCAACTCTTTTTTATTTTGGGGTGGCTTGGCTTCAGTAATTGCCCGAGATTTATTGGTGTCAATCTCAATTCCCCGCTGGTGGACTAGAAAGCCCAAGAAATTTCCTGCACAAACCCCGAAAGCACATTTGGCAGGGTTTAACTTTAATTTGAATTTTCTGATTCGTTCAAAAGCCATCGCCAAGTGGCTGAAATGTTCATCCATGGTCATAGACTTAACCACTATATCGTCTACATAAACTTCTATAAAATTACTGATCATGTCATGGAAAATTAGATTCATGGCCTGCTGGTAAGTGGCCCTAGCGTTTTTTAGGCCGAATGGCATTACCACCCACTCATAGCATCCTAAAAACTCTGGGTACCTGAAATCCGTTTTATGTATATCATTCTCGGTTATATAGATCTGGTTATATCCTGCGTACCCATCTATACAAGAATACACTTGTTCTTTACTCTGTTTGTTCTTCTCCATTTGAATTGTTGTGTGTCGGCTCCCCGAAAGCCACTATAGTTTGCCTCGTCTGTGCAAACAAGTCATTTAGTAGATCTGCGGGGTACGACTCATCATTTTAGGCCACTATGGTCGAATCTCCTGCTTCATTCAGTACCCTCATCGGCCTGTAATTTCCTTCATACATGAAGTATTCGGCCGAATTTGTCTCTGCTGCGAATGGCTTGTTATCGGCGTGTACTATCTCCACTTTATCTCTCTGATTCCAGAAAACTAGACATTGATGGAGGGATGAAGGAATACATCGGCTACCGTGGATCCAGTCTCATCCCAAGAGCATGTTATACGTGGTTGGCCTGTTTATAACGAAAACACTACTGTCTTTGTAGTTCTACCTACTTGTAAGTCTAGTGGGACGAACCCTTTGGCTGTTGTCGCCCCTCCATTGAAACTTGTAAGCAGCACCTCTGTAGGGATGAGATCGTCCTCCGACTTTGCTAATCGCCCCAGCATCTTGGCCGGGATGGCGTTAATGGCTGCTCCATTGTCAATCAACACCTTAGTGATGGGTATTCCGTTTGCCTTTGCTTTTACATACAACGGTCGCATGTGCTTTGTCATTTGTGGTGGTGGTTTTGGGAACGTCATTTTCCCTGACATTCCTACCTCCATCGTTTGTTCACCACCAGTATTTTCCTGAGGTGGCTCTTCCCCCACGTCCCATCCAAAAGGTGGCAATGTGATCAGCGCACCACATGAGACATTATTGATGAATATCCTCCGCTTTTCCACCCTGGTTATGGCCCGTTTTACTTTGGGCATTCCCTATAGGACGAGGTATGGGGATCGCCCCAAGTCCTCTGCGAATGTCCAAACTGCAGGATTTCCGGCTTCGTATAATTATCTGAGAAGCCAATTTTGTGATATCCCCCACCTTCGTGCTTCGTTCCTGATATTTATTTCTTCCTCTATATCAGCCAGTTCCTCGTCCGAGGCCTCTCTATCTGTTATCACGAGTGCTGCGAATTCCGTTTCATCACCGTCGTAGATATCTTCGTTAGAGATCTCATTATTGTCCCCCTTGAACTTTTCGGACAAAAAGTAATGATTAGCCACAACCGGAGGCATACTGCCAAACTGAATAATAATAGGGGTTCCTCGTCGTACGTTTCAACCCGTTTTCGCCGATCGAATTTGGTACGCTCTTTACGGCTTGCATCTATCTCTTCACCACTTTCCTTACTGCTCTAATATGACTTCTCCCTTGTATGGGCACTATAGACAGTGGTGACTTTCATATCACCTTGCTGGCGCATCATACGGCCATAGTTTCTTTGGCGTCATCTCAATTGTGTCCATTTCATTTCATCCACGGGAGGGTAGTTCTTCATTGGCCGTTGGCATGAGTATGGCCGATGGTACGAATGCCATACATTGGGCCGATGAATTTTTGGCCTAAACGTCCTTATATTTTGGACGAAGTTTGAATGCTTGCCGTAAAACCTTGGTGTGAAGGTCCTTGGCTGCCATGCTACGGGCTCCTTCTTTACTGGCCTTTCACAGGTATCTTCCAACTCTTTCACCCACTTTATACTGTTCTTGCACCATGCACACAAATTTCATGGATTCCTCATTTCTTGGGGTGCTTTAATCCTTTCGAGAGCGCTTGGACGATGACTGTCATGATCTTCATCTAGGACCAGCTTGAATTTTGGCAAGTTCATTTTGGTGAGGTCCGAGTTGATCATATTTAATTCCATCGGCTTGGGAAAAAGATTGTTGTCCACTGCCATCTTTTTTTCGAACATTATTCGCCCAGATTCTATGGCGTCCTGCAAAATATTCCGAAAAATAAGGCAATTGTTAGTTGAATGAGACCATGCATTATGCCACTTACAGTATTTCTTATCACCGATTTTTTCGGTGCTTGGCAATGTGTGGCGATCGCTCAACCTAATTTGCTTGTCTTTATATAATTGATCGAATATGGCATCAACCTTCGAGATATCGAAAGAGAAGTTCATACTCTTTTTATCATTCTCTACTTTGGCCTGGGGTTCAGCCCATGTCTTGCAGACGTACAACTTCCCTTTAATTAATTCGGCCAAACATAAATCTGTCAATTCAATGTCCACTTCGCCTATTTCATAGTTGATATTCCTGTAATAAGTTCCTTTGCTAGAATTTTTCATTTATTCCTCCTCTCTTAATAACCGTTCATATCGTACTACACTGGTGGTGAGTTGGGGGAGATCCCAGAACTCACGATCTTGAAATTTCTTTTTTAGATCGAAACTAAGACAGCGTTGAGCGATTCTCACAAACTCATTTTCTGGCAAAGGCACGTAACATCGGCCTTGAGCCGCTTTGAACCTTTGTAAGAACGTCTCGACCGATTCTCCTAGCAGTTGCCTCAAATTTGCCAAATCGGCCAAGGCCACTTCAGATTCAGCCTTATAGAATTGTGCATGGAACAACTGTTCCATTTGATGCCAATTGTCCACCGAATTGGGCGACATGCTGACATACCAGGAGAAAGCTACCCCTGACAACGAGCCGTGAAATAACCTCAACTTATGGAAATCATTCGTTTCCCCACACTGAATGGTAAATTGCCCTATGTGCTCTATGGTAGAAACTTTCCCAGACCCTGTGAACAGAGAAAGCTCTGGTATTTTGTAGTTCCTAGGCCATGGATACGCTACATCAATCCAATATGGATATGGCTTTCGATATCTTGGCCGAATCGGCCTTACCCCCAGACCGAATTGATTCTAAAGAATCTCGGTCATATGTTCTCTCAACATATCATTGCCATTGAATGACATCGCTACAGGTGGTGGTTGTTGTCCTCTCACAAATGGGACATAATCATGACCTTGCCCTTGCGAACCTTGGGGCAACACCACTTCGTGTTGTACCATGTTTGGCCCTAAGTGTGGGCCATTGTCTCCAGGGCATATCCCCCCTCTGGGTATCATGGGAGCAGTAACCCATTGCGGAGGAACATTGCTTAGACCAGCCTCCTGACTGCTTGGTGCATGAGGAGATGTAGTCTACGGTAGGGCTGTCCCCCATTTACACATTTGGCCATCAACTCATTCAATGAGCTTAGATGTTTGGCCATATTTTCGTAATGTGAGTTACTAGCCGAAGTAAACTTATCTATGATGTGAGCGTTTTGAAGCCTAACCTGTTCGACAACATCCTGGGTGAACTCGCCGAGCAAGGCACGAACCGTGTTAGGGCCTAACTCTCGCATAGTGTCTTATCGGCTAGCTTCCGCTAAACCCTCGAAATGGCCTACTACATTTGGAATGTGAGGCTGGTTGGTTTGCTCCAGTCCCCATTCCTCTGTACACGAGTTAGTCTGAGTGTTTCTTTTCGGAGGCATTTCCACTTTTTACACCAATTCTCCCACTGTGGTCGCCAAAAATTATTTGCACAATTTTTCGTCAAAGAGCGTGTAAGGTCCAAACCTCCTGAGACAAAGTCGCAGCAATGGGTGTTTGATTAAGTGAATAAGCCTACAAGGGGCACAAACACACAAATTACATTCCTAGGGTTACAAAGCTAAGAAATCAAAATAAAATGTTCATTTTGAGTCTTCATATTTTTTTCTTTTTTTTTCCTCTTCTCTTGCGTGAACTTTTTATAGTGAAGTTTGGTTAACTGCTCAGACGGTTTCGATCCACTTCTTCCATACTTCATGCTTGCAACTGTTGGATCATGCATCTAACTGCTGAATTCTTGTAACTGCTGGATCATGTGTCTAACTGCTGAGTTCCGCGTGCAAACTGCCAGATCGTGGGTGGTTACGGCCTAACCGTTAGGTCGTGAGATCAACTGCAACGCATGGTAATCGTCCTGACCACTTTTTCTCTCGTCGTCCTGATTTGAAATCGTCCTGCGGTGTGGTACATGTTCGCTCTAATTGCTTTTCGTCCCTCATTGACTCGTTCGTCCTAATGCAATTTTCTTTTGCCAACAGTAATATTTATTAACAAAATTATAAAATAAAAAAATAATTAATAAAATGGAAAATGGAGTTATAATTAGAATATAATTATTTTTAAATTAATATATATAAATATAGAATTTTTGCGATGCATAATAAGTGAAAGAGTAATTTCAAAAAAAAAAAATGGGATGGTGGTAAAACTTAGGGGTGTTCCCGAGTCAACCCGACCCGACCCGGTCGGGTTTACAAATTTTTAATTTCAATTTCGGGTCAATTTGGACCCGACCTGACATTTCGGGTCGGGTCACGGGTTTTGAACAGAAAATTCGGGTCTGACCCGACCCGACGTAAATGATATTATAATTATAAATATATTATTAATGATTTAACTTTGACGAGAAAGACTTGTGGCTGGAATGGTAAATTTTTCTCTTGGTCTTGAAGCATACCCAAGTTCGATTCCCACCATTGACAACCTAAAAAAAAAAGAAAATGTTGTGCTGGTGGTGGGATTCGATCCTGAGATTAGGAATAAATTAATCTCATAATTTGCCACTGCAACTACACACATATATTGTAAAATTTGCATCAAAAATATATATATTATTTTCAATGCAGATTATGCGACCTGACCCGTTTTTTTTACCTGACCCGTTGCGACCCGACCCGCGTGGATCACTTTCTTAAATTTCAGATTTCGGGTCAAATGACCCGAATAACCCGACCCGATCGGGTCATAAAAAAATTAAAAAACCTAACCTGACACGACCCGTGAACACCCTTAATATGCAAGGGATAAGAGGGGTGGTCAGGGGAGTGGGAAGAGGCACAAATTACCACCCTTTGACGCAAGTGTCGGAACGAAATAAGGATTTGTCGGTTTAAGATTGGACATGGAAGATTACGTGTTGAAGATATTCTCGTAATCAAATCAAATTAACAAATCTGGAGGTAGGTGATAATGATATCTTTCCCTTTTGGGCTTTTGTTAACGTGGATGCAATAATTCATCGCTTGTGCGGGGCCCCACAATGTGTGATTAATTGCCACTAGGACATTCACAATGTTTTCGGACCGTTCATTGCAAAGTGGTAGGGTAAGTTGAGCACTTGTGCTCAACCAAAAGTTTAAAAATTTAAAATTTAAAATTTAAAAATTAAAAAAATTAAGATTTACTCGATTATGTTGATAAAAAATTAGTAATTTGTATCAGTAGATTTTTTTCCCACTTATAATGAAATTATCAACGTTGATCTACATTACCGAATCGTTTCTTTTTTTTAAAAAAAAAAAAAAAAAAATTAACCATGAGCATGGTCCATGCCGATCTAGAGGGCCACGTGAGCCATGCCTAGATCAACCTATGGGCCTAAATTATTATTTTTTTCATTTTTTCTATTTAATTGATTTTTTGTTTAAAAAAAACTTTAAATAAATTTAAATAGTTTGTTAAAATTTTAAAAATAATCAAAGTATTTTTGACATGTAAATTATAATTAAAAAAATTAGTCAAATTACAGTAATTCTATTAATTCGTGAATTAAATTTAGAGGAACATTAATATATTAAATTAAAGTATTTTAAAAAGTGCCGTTAGAATTTAAAATTGAATGGATAATATAATATTAATAATATGAGGAAAATAAACAAACAACGTATAACTAAATAATAATAATATAATTCAATCCTAATAATTTAGAATTTATATAACATTAGCTAATAATACAATTTCAATTCAATTAAGATGAAACAAAGCATTTGAGCTAATCTTATCAATTTAACTTCATTTATTTGAAGAATATGTAAGTGTATTAGTGTAATTCAATTAAAATTAAGAAATAAAATTAGAATCGTGCATTTCTCGTGCTTGTTCTCATGTCGTATTTTGGCCGGCCTCACATCATAACGTGCTTTCTAAAATATGTAATGTGTTCCATATTGGGATATATGTCCTAGAGCTTCATGTAATATGTAAAAGGAATTATTTATTTTAATATAAAAGATGTATTGTTCATTTATCAATTGTTTTGATTTAAATTGCATATTATAAATTATCCAGTTTACCCTTGATTACTTATATGCCTTCAGACTTAGTGTATGAGTGTCATACACAAGATGATTTAAGTCTGGAGCTAGTAATATAAAATAGTCCATAAAGAGCAAACGAAACAGATACTTTATTTGTGGTTTATCTATACCTACGGTCCATTCTATAATTGTATGTGACCTTGATCAAGGATCATCCATGTGGTAACATGAGAATAGAGGCACATTTTATGATGTGATCATATAGGACTAGACCTAGATAGAAATGAATTCCTTATAATATCCGTTAAATAAAGAAATTCATTTCAATATACTAGATGGTCATATATGGATTGATCTGAATCCTGAGTGTACTACGAACTCCTACATGGCATGGCAGACTATGTCTTTTGATTTACAAAAGTGAGGTTGGTGTACCAATGCCGATCAATAGCTACGTATTTCAGGGACATTGTTTGGTGTGGAGTTGGGGATGTTTTACATAGATATGTAGTTCACTCATTCTTACGAGAAGTAGATGAGTATACTCATTAAGTTGATTTGATACTTGAACGATTAGAGCACTCAAGTCTTTTTATTGCGAATAGAAAAATTAATATTCATAATGGTTATGAATAAATCATTCATTAGAGAATCAATGGTACTTAAGGTAAAAATAATTAGAGGCGTATAATGGATATTATGATTCGGCTCTAATTATGAGATGCTCGTGAAGGGCCAATCCATATGCAATGACTATATCGATGGAAACCGACGTAGGTCAACTTATATAATATATCTACGGCAACAAGAGTACAACTTTGGATTTTTAGTGGAATAACCTAAAGTTAATAATTTAGAATATTTAATTAAAGAATTTAATTAATATTCCGGGATTATTGGAGTTCGGAACTGTAGGTCCATTTGGTCCCCGTGCTAGCTCGATATACTGTACCAAATTAAATATAATTGGATAGTTATAACATCCTTTTCCTAGAGATGCTACCTGCAGGGGATAAACTGATCCATCCCCTTGAGCCTATTATTGGACAATTATGACCCATAACATCACTATTTGTAAAGAACATTGTGTTTTTTGTACAAATTAACTATGTGAGAAAAGGAAATTGCTATTTTATCATTATTGTTATTAGATTACTTGGATATATATTAATGATAAAAGTCCATATGGTTAAATTGGATTAACAAGATATGAGACAATATTAATCCATGAACGGTTTAATCATTAAATATCCCTAGTTGAATTATTATCGAGACTGGACATTGATAATGCGGAATAGACTAATATTACACTTGTGCGCGTTATGGAAGCTTAACGGTATAGTTCTCATATATTTAGGTATTGGATACTTATGCAAGTGTAATAAGAGGTTCTGTTAGCCGTTGGACCAGGAACAGTTCGCTCTGGATAGACCCACTCGGAATCCCATTGGTAGTATGACTATGTGACTATGGGAATCCGAATCAAGGTAGGTGTATGTGATCTTTAACCTGAGACTCACGTCGCTATTACTTGCGACAATCAGTTTACTTTAGTATTGGTCGTCTGGAGCTTTAACAGGTTCTGTGTATGCCTGTATTGGGTTTACTGAGAATCGTAGTGTATTGGATGTGATGTCAAGATGAGAGTATCACTTCAGTTATATGGAGATGATGGTCACACAGGATACGAAACTAGTACTCTTAAAAGCTGCAGTTATTGGGATAATATTGTTAGACAATTATGACCCATATCATCACTATTTGTAAAAGACATGATGTTTTTGTACAAATTAACTATGTGACAAAGAAAATTGCTCTTTTATCATTTTGTAATTGAATTACTTGGATATATAAATGATAAAAGTCCATATGATTAGTACCAGATTAATAAGATATGAGACAGTATTAATCCATGAAAGATTTAATCATTAAATATCCATAGTCGTAGTATTATCGAGACTGGACATCGATAATGCAGAATAGGCTAGTATTACACTTGTGCGCGTTATGGAGGCTTAACGGCATAGTTCTAATATATTTAAGTATTGGATACTTATGTAAGTGTGATAGGAGGTTTTGTTAGTCGTTGGACCGGGAACAGCTTTGCTCTGGATAGACCACTCAGAGTCCCATTGGTATTATGACTATGTGTCTATGGGAATTCGAATCAGGGTAGGCGTATGTGGTCTTAACCTGAGACTTGCATAGTTAATACTTGCGACAATCATCATACTTTGATTTTGGTCGTCCGGAGCTTTAACAGGTTCTGGGTACGCCTCTTCTGGGTATACTAAGAATTGTAATGTGTTAGGTGTGATGTCATATGAAAATATCACTTCAGTCATATGCAGATGATGATCACGTAGGATACAAAACTAGTATTCTTAAATGTTGCAGCTATCATAATAGTATGACTAGGTCATGATTATCCGATTACAGAGACTAGTTGCTAGTGATCTGATATGTGCTTCATACGGGGCAGACACAATTCCATACTGATGTAGTCCTGACAGCTTTGGCACGTTCAGGATTTCCACTTTCACTTGAATTTGTCTCTTATCATATAAGTTCTACTGGCGCAAACACTCATAATTGCACATCTTTGGCATGATATAGCTATAGCATCAGGAAATCATTCACATCTGTACTGACAAGGCGGACCAAGAAACAAGTATTCCTAATACTAGTTACTATAAAATCTTATTTAGCGGGGATTTCCTAAAAGATGTAATTCACTTTATTTAATCAAATTAAATAAATACATGATGTAAAAAGTAAATATTAGATTAAATATCAAAATTTAAAGGGCTAATCATATAATGGATTCAGAATCAGACTCACTCTGATACCATTTATTGGGGGTTTTTCAGGACGGCGCAGCGGAAGAAGCACAGTTCGGGTGAAATCGCAGTTTAAAATTTTTAAACATACGAATAAATTATTCAATATTCAATATTAATAATTTATTCATATTTCACCTAAACATATTAATTCGATATCAAATAACGACATAAATAATATAGAAATACCGCAAAATTGTATTGAAAATATTTTTCCGCAAAATAACATAAAACGTGTTTCCCACCGAACCGACCCACCAATGCACATGTGGGCTGCCCAAGTCATCCCCAATAGCACTTGGACAGTTCGTAAACTGCCCGAACTGTGAACAACTCACTGTTTGGGCAGCCGTTATCCTGTAACGCCGTTATTCACCGTTTTCGCTTATTTTCACTTCGAAACTGTTTCCGGTAATTATTTTTCTTAGGCAATCAACTAATTAAAGAAGCAAAAATCAATTTGATAACCATTATCATAAATGTAAAAGTCAAACTTATACACTTTAATCATTTCTTTTAATAAATATCATAACCGTTAAACGATTTATAAATAATCATTATTATTCATAAAAGTTGCCATAGTGCTCTACAAGTATATTTCATTAATGAGGCTATCTAAGTTCAGGCATATCTATCACGAATTCCAATTTCGTGTCCATAATTTACGCACCCGTAAATTATGACGACCATAGATAAACTCGCTAAACTATACAGGTCGAGGTCATCGCATATGTATAATCCCTCTGTCACAAGTATTCAAATTATTCCAGAGATATAGATATTAACGTCAAATCTCTATAGGTATAATCTCGTCGACGTTAACACTTAGAACTCACTTCTACAGTGTATCACGGATCCATGGATTTAACAGATTGCTAATCCCATAATGAATACCTATGCTCTGTATACAGAACTGACGGATACTATCTTGATACACACAGGATATCCTTAGGATCAGTTCACACCCAACGAACAGGCGGAGGTCTGATCTAAATAGATCAGTGACGTGACTACCATCAAACTGTGCCACAATGGTATCTCAAGTCAAAGAATCATTATGCTACTTAATCCGAGAAGATTCCTATTGACGTTGGTGTATCATCCATTAGGTAATCTTCAGTGAGTCATTCAGTATTTATCAAATAAACACCTACACGTCTATACGAGTCTCCCGAGACCCATAGTTCATTGGGATAAACCATCGGACCAAGTCACGATATACGACATGTACAGACTCAACAAATTTTTACTAATCGACTCGTGTCAGTAAATCTTGACCAGAAACTTTATTTGATAATATAAATCTAGTAGTGACACTTCCCAATGTCAATTACAAGCTACGTTGTAATTACGCATTACATTATATATTATCGAGTCTTTGTTTAATATATATATATCACTAAACATGATTTAGTTTCAATCTAATGAATTAGATCGAATATATATAATAAAATACAAGAGGTGCAACCATAAATAAGTAATATTATGGAAAAATATATTGCTCGTATTCATGAATCGAGCATAAATACGATCTGGATTGGCACTCCGAGCACCAATCCTAATAGTAACATCCCCCTTCAGGAGATGCTACCGGCATGGAATAAACCATACTATCCCCCTGAGCCTCTGACCTCCTGACTCTACTCAACACTATAATCTTATCTCACACATAACTCGTGCACATGGACCTTTGCCCAATTTAATAACATGAGATGCATCTCAAATACTCATACTATGAACTCAATAGTACTTCATATTACAATTCTGATAATGAACACTTCTATCACAATAACATACAACATCTCTACTATACAATATAAATAACACTTGACTTTACTTAGACTCTGACTATGATGCAGCACCGATGTAACTTGGTGGACCTAAACCCTCTAGTGACTGGCATAGTATCTATCATCTCGAGCTCGTCCTCCGGTAAACCTGTAAAAATAAGAAACTGTGAGTGGGGAGGTTAGATCGTTTGAACGATCTAGTGAATGGACAATTAAAATGGAAACTGATTTTTTCTGAAAATTCTTGGTTCTAAAAAACTGAATCCTCCCAGAAAATGTTCTTTTCTGAAATCTCTTTCTTATTTGAAAACTCAACTCTTCTAAAAAGCTTTTATGAAAACTCTTTTTATAAAACTCATCTTTTCTGAGAAATCTTTTCCTAGAAATCCACTTCTGAAAATCCATTTCTGAAAATCTACATCTAAAAACTCTGTATCTGAGAAAATTTGTATCTGTATATCTGGCGTATGGGGACGTTACGTATCACCGTCCCCCCATATGTAAAATCTGGCGCTTATGAGTGTCCCATCGTACAAAAATATATGGTGGTCTTCGGGTGTTACGTCTTGTCGTCCTCCAAGCCATAAATCTGGAGTCGGGGGTGTGGATTTATGCTACCATCCAAACTCAATATCTGGGATCTAGGAGCATCGATCATCCCTAGTCCTGAGCTGCGTGTGCACATAATATATGTATCTCTCAATTCCATATCTGAGTCAAGTTACACACTGAGGTGGGTTTTGCCCCCATTCCTCCAAAAATCATAAAATTCAAGTTCTAAAATCATTCCTTTCTGAAAAACATTTCTCAAAATGTTTTCATTGAAACACAATTGAAAGAAATCTTGGCCAATGCCCTAAGTGCTCAAAAGTAAATCTTGATTAAAAAACATATAAGTAAATACAATTTGAGAGAAGCGTCCACTCACTGATTTTGGAATCTGGCTCGCAATGTTTCGCATCGCCGAAGAACTTGAGATTCATGCCGATAATCTATAATCGGTAATCTTAGTTAGAATATAAGACGTGAATATATTTTAGATTTATACTAAGTTTCTCCATTCAACTAATCTATAACCATCATATAATGTATACTACTTGCGTCATGTAAGTCGTGAATATGCGTCACATACTCTGATTCTTTACTCTTTCGAGCCTCTACTTCCCTAAAGACTTTCAATTCTACGATAGAGTAGCTCGTCCCTTCTAAATTCGGCTAAACATATCGTGAATCCCAATCACTACTTTCTGATCCATATATAGGTCTTGTTGATCTTCTTGGGTTGGCTTTCTTACCGACTCGTGACATGTCTATCTTGTCTGATGCTCTTCTTTACTTGTTGAAGTCCTTGTAGGCTCTAATTTGTAGGATAAATACCTGATTTCCTTGGAGATCTGAGAATACACGTTTCTGTTAACTATCTAAATCCAACGATGGTCTAATTGGGTGCCTATAAACTTACTGAGGTCTGAACTACAGGACAGAAGAATTATAACTCGTACTATTGGAATCTGCGTCAACTACTCTAAGTCTTATTGTTTCCACAACTCTTATCAACAATGTTGAGGTTTCCATTTACATTACTACATTCGCGCTACGTTATCTATGTATCTGTATGTACCGAACTTCCTTATTAATTCCCACATCCTATCTCTTGGCTCTAAGCCGTACTGCCGAGGCTATTTGGTGTTTCTTTCTTATGGGCTACTTCATTGACTCCTACATTTTTACTCTTGCTATAAATTGCAGTTATGCCTTTTTAATTCTTATTGTTCGTACTGGTACTTCTGTTAACTTTTGAATATCTCCATTCTTTCGGGTCTGTCCTTTTTGAACCTACGCAGACTCCTACTGGCATTGGGCTGATCTATGGGTTTCTACTATGTTTGGTCTATTATGTGGACTTCTACTAATACTACAAGCCTCATACTAAAAATGGTATCAGATCTGCTCTAATACCATTTTTGTTGGGGTTTTGGAGCGGGCGCAGCGGAAGCTCGCGGTTCGGGTGAAATCATAACTTTAAAACTTTTAAAATTACCAAATAAATTATTCAATATCTAATATGAATAATTCATTCATATTTCAACTAAACATATTTATTCGATATCAAATAACGACATAAATAGGTTAGAAACATCGCGAAATGTTTACAAACGTATTTCCGTATATTGACATAAAACGCGTTTTTGTCCGAACCGACCAACCAATACACATCAGGGCTACCCAGGGCTGCCCCAATAGTACTTGGGTAGTTCATGGCTGCCCAAACAGTGACCATTTCACTGTTTGGATAGCAGACACCCGGTAAGCCCGAAATTCACCAGGTAACATCGTTTTCCACCGTTTTCGCATATTTCAACTCCGAAATAATTTCTGGCAATTGTTCCAATGCCCAAAACACATCCAATACATTTATACAACATATCTTTCATCACCAAAATCACAGAATTTCCAGATCTGATTTTGAAACAAAAAATATCATTTTTCATGCTATAAATCCAATTTTCTTAATATTAATCATATTAATACCAACACCAACCAAAGCCACCACCTATGAAGAACTCAAGAAAAATTCTAGGAGTTACAAGAGTGGTCATAAAACTCTAGAATGGCAACAATTCATCAAATGATAAAATTGAATCAATATTACACTAATATCATCCAATCAAACTTCACACATGCATCTAGCCTCCAAATCCATCCTCCAAATCAAAAAGCCCCAAAATCTAAGAAAGGAAGAAACCCTAGAACTATTCTATATATTCAAGAACAAGAAACAAGCTTTCTAAGTTTAAGATTATTGAAGATTACCTCAAAATCTTGTAATTTCCTTAAACTTTTTCTTGAATTTCTTCATTTTCTTCGTTGAATCTTCAAGAAAATTTGGGAGTTTTCTTTTATGGAGGTGTTCGACCATGGAGTCTTATGAAAGGAGAAAATAAAATTTTCAACTTAAAAAATCAAGCCAAAACCGACTTAGGGGTAAAAAAGAGGTATTTTGGTCATTTAATCAATTAATATAATTAAATAATGAAAATAAGCTTTAAATTAACAAATCCAATTTGTAAACTTTAAGCTTAATAATCATGCCGCATGTAACCAATAATAATCAAACATATTGCATAACAATTATGCAATATTGATATAATTTAATTATCTAGATATTTAACATTTAAATACCTAAATAATTAATTAATGCGATTATTATTATATATGTATTTTTATTTACATTAAATAACAAATACACATATTAATGACATGTGTCAAAGTCTTATTTGACAAATAATTAATATGAATCAAATCAAATTTTGTATCAAATACAAATACATATTAATTATCAATTGACCGAAATGCCCCTAATGCATGTATTTTCGTTTAACCGTTTAAACGACTCGAATTAACTCATTTAATTCGGTGAAGTATTATGAATAATCTATATTATTCATAACGCGTTGCCCAAGTACTCAACGAGTACACTTCATATTGTGAGACTCTCTAAGTTTAGGTTTATCCGTCACGAAATCCAATTTCGTGTCCATAATTCACCCACTCATGAATTATAACGACCACGGATAATCTCACTAAACTATATAAGTCGAGGTCAATGCATACGTATAATTCATCCGTCATAGGTTATCCATATTATATCCGGGATATAGATAATAACGTCAAATCCTTATGGTATAATATAGTCGACTTTAAAATTTACGATCTCTAAATAACACTAGGAACTCGTTTCCGAAGTTATACCACGGCTGTGGATATACTTGATCGTAAATATGTACCTGACCTATGCCATGTACACAGGACTAACGGATTCTATCTTGATACGCATCAGTCCACACCCAACGAATAGGCGAAGGTCTAATTTAAATAGATCGGTGACGTGACTGCCATCAAAGTGTGGAGGATAACTCATATATCCACTGTGGTATCTCAAGTCGAAGGACCACTATGCTCGCTCAACTCGAGAAAATTCATATTGACTTTGGTGTACCATTTATTAGGAAATCTTCAGTGAGTCTTTCAGTATTTATCAAATAAACACCTATATGTCTATATGAGTCTCCTGAGACTCATGGTTCATTGGGATAAACCATCGGATCAAGTCACGATATACGACATGTATTTGTCTCAGCGGATTTTACTAACCGACCCTTGTTAGTAAATCTTGACCATGAACTTTATTTAAGGAAATACAACTTATAGTGACGCTTCCCAATGTCAATTACAAACTACGTTGTAACTACACACTACATTGTAAATCCTAGGGTCTTTGTCTAATATACATGTATCACTCAATCAAATTTAGTTTCAATCTAATCATAATTAGATATCTAATCGTACTTAGATCGAATATGTATATAAAAGACAAGATGTGCTACCATTAAATAAGTAATATTACGGAAAAAGATATTGTTCGTATTCATGAATCAGACATAAATACGATTCGGATTGGCACTCTGAGCACCAACCCTAACATAAGCAACTCTAGAATGGCAACTTTAATTTCTAATTAATCTATTAAGCTTAATTACACTAATAAGCTTATAAATTAATTATACATGCATAACACCCTCAAACAAGCTTCCAAGAAATTTAATTAAAAATTCAAAGAGTAGAGACATCATCTTAACAACACAATTTGAAGTTAAGAATAATAGAAATATTTTCTAAGTAGAAGAAAGTGTGAAAAACTTACAAAAATCCAAGTTTTTGGCTTTATTTTCTTACTTTCTTTCACCTTTGCTCTCAACTTCCTTTGTAATTCTTTTGAAAACTTGACTAAGTGTTGTAATTGAAAAAAAAAACCATTTTGTTCAAACAATTACACTTGGCCGAAAATAACAACAAAAACTAAATAACAATTAATTTATTTTTGTTCAATTTTCATTAGTCCACAATTTGCAAAATTAAAGTTAACATTTTTTCTTTAATAAAGCAAATCAAAATGTGTTCCAATGGAAACTTGCCATTTTCTAACTTTTAAAAAAAAAATCATTACAAAAGATATTTATATTATTAATTAATTTAATTATTTAACAGTTAAATAATTAAATAATAAATATAAATATCTTAAATATATGTATTATATTTACATTAAATATCTCAAATACATATATTAATGATATATTCCAAATATCACAATTTAATATTTTATTATTGTGTATTTAATAATATCAAGTATTAAATAAATACACATTAATTTAGAAATGACCGTTAGGTCCCGATTGCATGTATTTTTCGTTTAACCATTAAACGAGTTATAAATAATCAATATTATTCATAACAGTTGCCCTAGTGTTCTATGAGTATATTTCATTAGTGAGACTCTCTAGATTCAGGCATATCCATAACAAAATCTAATTTCGTGTCCATAATTCACCCACTCGTAAATTATGACGTCCAAGGATAAACTCGCTGAATCATAGAGGTCAAGGTCATTGCATACGTTTAATCCCTCTGTCACATGTATCCGAATTATATCAGAGATATAGATATGAACGCCAAATCTCAATAGGTATAATCGTGTCGACGTATCTATTAGCAATCTTCTCAAAAACACTCGGAACTCACTTCCGAAGTATACCACGGCCATGGATTTAATAGATTTCTAATCATATAATGGACACATATGCCTTGTACACAGGACTGACGGATCCTATCTTGATACACACATGATAGCATGAGCATGAGTCCACACCCAACGAACAGGCGGAGGTCTGATCTAAATATATCGGTGACCTGACTGCCATCTAAGTGTGGAGGATAACTCAGATATCCACAGTGAGTCAAATAATCATTATGCTACTCAACCCAAGAAGATTCCTATTGACGTTGGTGTACCATCTATTAGGTAATATTCAGTTAGTCGTCCAGTGTTTATCAAATAAACACTTACATGTCTATACGAGTCTCCCGAGACTCATGGTTCATTGGGATAAACCATCGGACCAAGTTTGATATACGACATGTACTGGTCTCAACAGATTTTACTAACCGACCCGTGTTAGTAAATCTTGACCAGGAACTTAATTTGATAATATATTTCTAGTAGTTACGCTTCCCAATGTCAATTACATGCTACGTTGTAATTGCGCACTACATTATATATTATTGGGTCTTTGTCTAATATGTATATATCACTAAACACGATTTAGTTTCAATTTAATGAATTAGATGTAATATATATATATATATATATATATATATATATATATAATATATATATATATATATATATATATATATATATATATATATATATATATATATATATATATATATATATATATATATAAAATAAAAGACAAGAGGTGTTACCAAAATAAGTAATATTATAGAAAAAAAGGTATTGCTCGTATTCATGAATCAGACATAAATACGATCCGGATTGGCGCTCCGAGCACCAACCCTAACAATATTAAGGATGAAAAATGTAATGGAAGAAGGATCAGACCTGATACCATTTTTGTTGGGGTTTTAGCGAAGGCACGGGCGGAAGCTCGCGGTTCGGGCGAAATCGTAACTTTAAAACTTTTAAAGTTACTAAATAAATTATGCAATATCCATTATCCAATATGAATAATTCATTCATATTTCACCAAAATATATTTATTCGATATCAAATAACGACATAAATAAGTTAGAAACAATACGAAACTTTTATGAAAACGTTTTTTCGTAAAATGGCATAAAATATGTTTTTGTCCGAACCGACCAACCAATACACATGGGGGCTGCCCAGGTCAGCCCCAATAGTAATTAGGCATTTTATAGGCTGCCCGAACAGTGACCAATTCACTGTTTGAACAACAGACATCTGGTAAGCCCGAAACTCACCCGGTAATGCCATTTTTTGCCGTTTTCGCATATTTCAACTCCGAAATAATTTCCAGCAATTGTTCCAATGCCCAAAACACATCCAACAAATTTATACAACATAATTTTCCTCACCAAAATCACAAAAATTCCGGATCTGATTTGGTAACTAAAAATATCATTTTTCATGCTTTAAATCTAAATTTCTCAACATTAATCATATTAATACTTACACCAACTAAAGTCACCACAAATGAAGAACTCAATAAATATTCTAGGAGTTACAATAGTATTCATAATACTCTAGAATGACAACAAGTCATCAAATGACATAATTGAACTAATATTACACTAATATTATTCAATTTAGCTTCACACATGCATCTAGCCTTCAAATCCATCCTCCAAATCAAAAAGCCCCAAAATATAAGAAAGGAAGAAACCCTAGAAATATTCTAAATGTTCAAGAACAAGAAACAAGCTTTCTAAGTTTAAGATTATTGAAGATTACCTTAAAAACTCATAATTTCCTTAAACTTTCTTCTTGATTTTTTCACTTTCTTCCTTGTTTCTTCAAACAAATTTTTGGGAGCTTTTCTTCTTGAAGGATTCGACCATGGCTCTCTTTGTTAAAGAGAAAACAAAATTTTTCAACTTAAAGATAAGGCCAAACAGACTTTGGAGGGGTAAAATGGTCATTTGATCATTTTAATCTAATTAAATAATAATAAGTTTTAAGTTGACAAATCCAATTTTTATACTTCAAGCTTAAAAGAATCATAACACATGTAATCAATAATAATCAAACATATTACATAACAATTATGTAATATTGATATAATTTAATTATCCAGATATTTAACATTTAAAAATCTAAATAATTAATTAATGCAATTATTATTATATATGTATTTTATTTACATTAACTAACAAATACATATATTAATGGCATGTGTCAAAAGTCTTATTTGACAATTAATTAATATGTATCAAATCAAATTTTGTATCAAATACAAATACACATTAATTATTAATTGACCGAAATGCCCATAATATATGTATTTTCGTTTAACCGTTTAAACGATTCGAATTAACTCATTTAATCCAGTGAAGTATTATGAATAATTTATACTATTCATAACGCGTTGCCCAAGTGCTCAACAAGTACACTTCATATTGTGGGACTCTCTAAGTTTAGGTTTATTCGTCACGGAATCCAATTTCGTGTCCATAATTCACCCACTTATGAATTATGACGACCATGGATAATGTCGCTAAATTATGCAAGTCGAGGTCATTGCATATGTATAATCCCTCTGTCACAAGCTATCAATATTATACCGGGGATATAGATAAGAACATCAAATCTCTAAGGTATAATATAGTCAACTTTCAAATTTACGATCTTTAAATAACACTAAGAACTCGCGTCCGAAGTAAACCACATCCATGGATTTACTAGATCGCAAACACGTTTAAGATATTTATGCCCTGTACACAGGACTGACAGATTTTATCTGATACTCACAAGATATCATGAGTATCAGTCCACACCCAAAGAACAGGCGGAGGTATGATATAAATAGATCGATGACATGACTGCAATCAATGTGTGGAGGATATCTCATATATCCACAATGGTATCTCAAGTGGAAAGACCACTATGTTACTCGACTCGAGAAGATTCATATTGACGTTGGTGTACCATCTATTAGGAAATCTTCGGTGAGTCATTCAGTTTTTATCAAATAAACACCTACACGTCTATACGAGTCTGTTGGGTTTCTACTATAGTCCCAAGATCATTCAAGCAATGAAAGTATGTGAATACAATAAAGAAGTATGGCGGAATCATACTTATAATGATCGGCTTTGCGATGCGTCAAACACAAAAACTTTTGCTCCTCCATTGAAGCTCACGGAAAAGCTCCACTTTTGTGCTCCATGGAATTCGGTCAAGCCCTCCATGTGTGCTTCAAGCTCCAAGCTTTGCAAATGGTGATTCCATGCTCAAGGGTTTGTTTCCCTATCACCTTTGGATGACTCTTTGGTGTGCTAGCAGTAGGAAATTTTGCCACAAAATTTCCCCTTACCCTTCATGCACCTCTCGGACATTGAAGAATTTGGAGAGAAAGATGGCCCTTGGCCGAATGTTGAAGAGAAAAGAGAGAGAAGAAAGTCAAGTGTGTTGGGTTTTGATTTTCAAAAAATCAAATACATAACCCAATTTCCAAAAATGGTACAAGGCATTTAAGTCTTCCAACAACTCACATCATTCATGAATAGTGATTGGTTGTCAATCACTCAAAGTGACAAGACATATATCACTTGAATGACTAATGATTTGACGCTTGATGTGACTTGTGGGCCGCACTTGAATTCGAAATGCGAGTGGGCCCGCAAACACTCCTGGGCTCGGGTTCGCTAATTCCGAATTAACGAATTTTCCCTTGCGACGTAATTAAATCAAATTTAATTAAATAATTTTACCTAGCAAAATTACTATTCACGTCACTAACGAATTAATTCTAAATTAACTCGTTCGCCCGAATTAAAATATAATTTTAATTCCACGTCAAAATCTAATTTCATTTAATATATCGAATTATTAATTTATCGATTAATTCCAAATTAATCGTTCTCTCTCTTTAAATAATATTTTATCCCAGATAAAATATCTCCTTAATTAATCCCAGATTAATTTTCTCTCTCTAATAATTAATCATAGATTAATAATGTGCGAGTCATACGTCATCAGTGAATCTTCGGGAAGCGACCCATGAGATCCCCGGATATGTTGGCAGTAAATCTGGCGGTCGGACTATCTGAACACGTACGTACCTAGTACTACGTTTTTACCGATTTACAAGACATGGTTGGCTTCTAGCAAAGCACCGTTCCTACCCAATTCTCCAGAAATATTCTTAACGGAATATGTAATCTTTATCAGGTGTAGTATACGTAGTATTGCGTATTGCGATCCAGTATCGGATGTCACGTGCTAGGCCTGGGGCTGGAATTGTGTCTGCCACGTACGAAGCACATATCAGATCTCTGGTAACTAGTCTCTATAATCGGATAAACATGACCTAGTCATATTATCCCGATAGCTGCAGCATATAAGAGCACTAGTTCCGTATCATACGTGATCATCATCTCCACTATGACTGAAGTGATACTTCCATCTCGACATCACACCCAATACACTACGATTCTCAATATACCCAGAAGAGGCGTACACAGAACCGGTTAAAGCCCTGGACGACCAAAACCAAAGTATATTGATTGTCGCAAGTATTAGCGGTGCAAGTCTCAGGTTAATACCAAATACACCTACCCTGATTCGGACTTCCATAGACACATAGTCATACTACCAATGGAATTCCGAGGGGTCTATCCAGAGCGAAGCTGTTTTCGTACCATCGGTAAACACAACTTCCTATTATACTTGCATGAGTATCCTATACCTAAATATATGAGAACTATGCCGTTTTGCTCCCAAAACGCGCACCAATGTAATACTAGTCTATTCCGCATTATCGATGTCCAATCTCGATAATACTATGACTAGGGATATTTAATGATTAAACCTTCGTGGATTGATACTGTCTCTTATCATCTCAATCCGGAACTAATCATAAGGACCTTTTATCATTTATATATCTTGGTAATCTAATTACAAATGATAAAAGAGCAATTTCCTTTGTCACATAGTTAATTTGTACAACAACACCATGTTCTGTATAAATAGTGATGCTATAGGTCATAATTGTCCAACAATCTCCCACTTGGCCTATAGCCATTCACTCAAGTGTCCTACACCTAAACTATGTACGGTTCGCTCAAACGTTTGCTGAGGAAAGGCTTTCGTCAGTGGATTTATGGTGTTATCATCTGATGCGATTTATTCGATCATCACATCGCCACGATGTATGATCTGAACAAATCAGATGAATATTTGAAGTATTTATCTGGATCGTTGATGAGACCATTAATTCTTTAGCCTGTGCTGAAGCCTAGCTCAGCTACTAACAGAACTACATCTAATCTAATTAGATTATTACAGATCCAAAAGACTTCTATTGCTGCCTCAGCTGTAGCAATATTCCGTTTTTATTTTTTATTCGGTAACAATATCTTGCTTGGAAGATTTCCAGCTCACTGTTCCGTTATTCAAACTATATAGTACCTCTTATTACGACTTATAATCATTTTTATCGGTTAGGAAACTTGCAACGGTGAACCCAGTCACTTCAAGTTCTCATTCTCCATAACTTAAGAAAGCATCCTTAGTTCATCTAAGAAACTAAAGGATGTTCTTAACATCAATCCAGTGACCATCACTTGGATTGGCCCAATTATGACTCCATATGCTCAAAGCATATGAGACATCAGGTCGCGTATATTTATTTCAATGTACGAGTTCTCGGAGAGTGCCAATAACTTTTAGATCTATCCCAGTAGATCCTTATTCCTAGAATAAAGGTTGTCTCTCCCAAGAATTCTACGGAGAATTTTCACGAAAGCCAAGCTTTCACCGATTGTTTTATAGGAATATCATTTCCAAGAAATGATATATCATCATTTTATAGGACATTCACTGTCAGTGTGCTCCCACTAACCTCCTTATATACACAAGAATCATTTTCGTTTTGAATTAAATCATATACCATTATGATTACATCAAAACGATAATTCCAAGAACGCAATGCTTGCTTCAATCCATAAATAGATCGAATTAACTTGCAAACCTTGTTTGCTCGTTTTAGAACGACAAAACCCTCAGGATGTTGTAAACATCCTCCAAAAGGTTTCCATTTAAGGAAAGCGATTTTGACATTCAGCTGCCATATTTCATAAATGAAACATGCAGCATCAGCAAGCATTATCCAAATGGATTTAACCATGGCAAAAAGTAAAAGGTTTCATCGTAATCGACATAATGTTGATAACGATACCTTTTCGCTACAAGTCTAGCTTAGTATGTTGGTATGTTGCCTTCCATGTATGTCTTCCGGTACATCAACTAGCATCCAAACTTAGTTGGTATACATGGAATCCATTTCGGACTTTATGGCACTTTGCCATAATAGGGAGTCGATACCTTGTATCACTTCCTCATACGTAGTCAGTTCGTCTTCCTCAATAAGATTGTCATCTTTATGAGGTGAGATCAGAAACCCATACCTCTCAGGTTGTTTTCTGACTCTCTTCGACTAACGCGGTTCTTGTGTATTCGAAGATTATTGGTATAGTTTCATCCTTTGATAACTATTTGTGTTTCATTAAGGAATCGGTGCCTGGAATAGTATTACTCTGATTTTCATCGAGTTTTACTTTCCTCTCACTTACCACTGCATATAGGTATTCCTCTTAGGAAAACCGCATGGCAAGCAACAATTAAATTATTCTCTTGTGAGTTGTATAAGTACTATACTTTGGTTTCCCTAGGATAACCTACAAATTGGAACTTATCTGATTTGGGTTCTAGTTTGGTATCATCCAAACGTATGCCTAGCATTCCCAAATCATCAGGAATGAGAAAACCCAGTTTCTTTCATGTTCATATCTAATATGAAGTCTGTCAAACAGATTTTATGGAACCTTATTCAAAATAAGTTTTGCACTGTTTAATGCATATCCCTTGAAGGAAATGGTAGCTCAGAGCGACTCATGATTAAACTTATCATGTCCAACAAATTCGGTTTCTCCGTTTGGATACATTGCTCAATTGAGGTGTTCCGGGAGGAGTCCTCTGTGAAAGAATACTATACTCTTTCAAGTAATTGAGAAACTTATTGCTTAAGTATTTTCCATCATGGCTCTAACCGTGATGGTTTTAATACTTTAGTCGATCTGTTTTTATACTTCGTGTCGAAACTATAAAAGTTTCCAATTTGTGTTTCGAAAGAAACACATAACCATAACGCAATGCCACATCCGTAAAGGTTACGAAGTGTTCATATCCACCTCTAGCCTAGCTAGATATGGGCCCACTTACGTCACTATGAACGAGGGCTAACAGATTAGTGGCACTTGCACTTTTACCAAGTAAAAGGTGTTTTAGGCACTTTGCATAATAAACTAAATTCGTAGACATTATTTGAATAGAATCAAATCCGTCCTAGTATCCACTCTTCGAAAGTGTGGATATACGAGTGTTGTTTATGTGTCCCAACATCAATGCCACAAATAAGTTTCAACTGATTATTTCAGTTTGAGCTATTTGTTTGTCATATTATACATTTGAGATTCATTTATATTCAAAATATAAATTATGTTATTCACATCTAATGTGTTTATCTCAATATCATATTTATAAAATAAAACACTTTAGTGTTCTAGAATATAAAGGTATACCCGCAACGGGTTAAACCCTGATATAGAGATAATGTTTCTAGTCAAACTAGTTACATTGTAACAGTTCCCTAATTTAAGTACACACCCAAAGGGTAGTTCCTAAACTTAGGTATCTACGGTTTAAAACAGCGACTCTCGTCCCGTTTCCAATTCGCAGATAGATCTCAATTGAAGTCAGTATCCTGCTTATCAGCAGATTCTGCACACCAGTACATATTTATGTACCACATCCAGTATCTAAAATCCAATTTTAATACTAGTAGTGAACATGTTTATGACAAACATATTTGAAGTCGGAGCCTTGCACCGTCTTCACTTCCTTCATGTCTACCTTGTTCATACGGCAGTCATGCTTCAGTGACTCCGTTTGCCACAGTTTAAGCAGACATCTTGGGATATGTCATTTTTCTTCCCAGAAGATTATGATGATTTTGCCTTTGCCCCTTTTAGAAGCTCTGGCTTTGCCTCCTAGAGCATAGCCGTCAAATCTCTAAGAATTTACTCTTGGTTCATAATGAACCTGCCCCAGCTTTCGGGTTGAGACTATAAGATCAAATCTTTGGTATTCTCGGTCACGTAGGTAATGCCTAGCTAACCTAGGTGATCTTTGTCAGCAATCATCTGCGACACCTAGCGCTCGACAGATGTACCCTCTGATATACGTGAGTGAAAGAGCTTCTTTTGCAATTTGTACTTCTAAGATCTAACGATAGATCTATGAAGATCCTTCAATTTCATTATCATACTATAAAGATCTAATCCTTAGTTCTGATTAAGAAATTAAGGAGTCTATTCGAAAAGTATAAAGGATTGAGCACTAAAGTTATCATTATATGAATATTCCAAATATCAAGTTCTACTATTTGCTCAACTCCGGGCTTAGGCCCAATAGGTTTTTCTATCAAATAGAATAACTTCTCAGTTCCCAGGACTATCCTAAGGTTTTATTCCCAATCTGAAAATTAAAGCCGTTTAAAGACATTTTCACCCATGATTATGTTTTAAACACTAATCTTTCAGTTATCTTGATTGCTATAGTCCAACAATTGAATCAACGATTTCGGGTACTATTAAATATAATGATTACTATAGTCTAACTATATAATCAACAATAATTTAATTGGTTAAATTCAAATATATTGATTACTATAATCCAATTATATAATCAACTATAATTGAAGTAGTTTGAATGCAGTCCAACTGTTTAATTAAAACAACGATTAAATATTAGTCCAACTAATATATTAATTTACGTAATGACGAAAAATTGAAACGAGCGCGTATTGGCAAGTAACTAAACGAATATTTCAAATTTAATACTAGCCTCCCACTATTTTATCGGCGAGCCCTAACCCTCTGTTGAGTACTCGGGAAACCTTGTTTCCTAGTAGGCTAGGATCCCGTTAAATAACACACAATCTTGACTTTGGCCAACAAATTGTATGATAATTAACTAGGTAGATCTCTAAGATCAATTGGATCCCATCCAATTCCTAGATCCAGTAGGTGGAGATCCAAGTCCGAAACATATATCTTATATATGCCAATATATCCAATATATTCCCTAACCTTTTTTCCTCTGAATCAACTAAGCCTTGGCTTTGGCACAACAAACTTAATGATCCCAGTTAAGCGGAACCCATTGACCTTGGAAAGCTTCGTAATCGATGTCGATGGACAATAAGTGATCTTGACTTTGGCCAACAAATCAAAACTTGGACAAGACACCGATATGGAACAAAGCTTTCATGATTCAAACACATCCGCGATGGACAAAGGTCTTGAATTTGACCAACAAACCAGTGCCAATCCTGGATCTTGAGTAAGAATCACTCAATGGAAGGAAAAACGCTTAATATATTTTGAGGGTTTTTCACGTAATTGGCAACCAATTAATTATCTTTGTTAAGGTCTCATCATCATACACCCTTAAACATGCATTCTAAAAACATAATAAGGCGCATAAATAAATTATAATGATATGCGGATGGATATTTAAAACATATTGTTCCTAGAACAAATCTCTCACTTTCCTCTCTCCCGCTAGCACAAATATAACTTCTACCCAATTACATAACACTTCTAAAGAAACCTCATTTACATTGAGGGGAATAGGTGAGAAGAGAAATACAAAGAGTCAAGAGGTAATAGGCTGGACACGCAGGTCCAATTTAATAAATTCTAAATTTATTACAACAATTTCCAAAATTGCCCTCACCCATCTAATATCCATCCGATATGCATTATTCATACATCGCATCCATGTATTCACACAAAGCATATTATCAATCAATCTAATCCAATTAATTAATCTGAAATTAATGACCATCCAATGTTCAAACAACGATTTGATTTTGCGCGAGTCAAACTCGTTTTAAGAATAAGTACTCAAAGTACGAATTCTTGAATTATATTAAACTACAATATTAAATCCAATTCAATTTGTATTTAATACTAATTCTTTATTAATTCTAAATTAAATAATTACACTTTTTAATGTGCCTTTACGACTTAGATTCTAAATCTAATCGTACGGGTCTCAAAGCTCAATTAACATCCAATGTCAATTTAATTAAAGTCCAATGGGCTTTCAATTAATTTCATAAGGCATGGACTTTGGTCATTATGGGTCAAACCCAAATACCAAAGCCCATTTAAGGAATCACCCTTATTTGCCAAGAAACCGATTTAGGCCCATTAGACCCAATTAAAATTAAAGGTCCATTTTATTATTTGGACTTTATGGATATAGTTTTGAGCCCAATTGGATCCAATCAATTAGCCTAAACCAAACTTGGCCCAACCAAGCCCATTAAGCCCAAATACAACTTTACAAGCCCAATTCCAAATTAAGCCCAATTAATTAAATTACAAAATTCCAAATTTCACAATTAAATTAATTAAAGTGTATAGCCATGATTAATTAACCAAATAACATTCCAAAATACCAATTTATATAATTAATCATGCTTATCATCATCAATACATGTCCAACATAAGTGAATAAAAAATCAATCATTTTCCATGCTTATCATTCAAGGCAATTTGGGGATTTAATGTCCGATTCCGAATTCAATCCAATTAAATCCTAAATCAACATTTCCCAAGTATTTCAAACTCATCCAATGATTCAAAAAATAAAAATCAACATGACAATTAAGGCACCAACTTTCGGCCAAGCCTCAAATTTGGGGAAAAATTAATCCAATTCAATTTTCATCAAATTGATCATGCATAACACTATGTTATCATCATTCAAGCATATTCCAACAATCAATTTCATCCAAACATGCTCAAATCAATTTTACCCTAATTCCAATTTCATGCTTAAACAAGGCTCTTGATACCATTGTTGGGTTTCTACTATAGTCCCAAGATCATTCAAGTAATGAAAGTATGTGAATACAATAAAGAAGTATGGCGGAATCATACTTATAATAATCGGCTTTCTGATGCGTGGAACACAAAAACTTTTGCTCCTCCATTGAAGCTCATGGAAAAGCTCCACTTTTGTGGTCCATGGAATTCGGTCAAGCCCTCCATGTGTGCTCCAAGCTCCAAGCTTTGCAAATGGTGATTCCATGCTCAAGGGTTTGTTTCCCTATCACCTTTGGATGACTCTTTGGTGTGCTAGCACTACGAAATTTTGCTACAAAATTTCCCCTTACCCTTCATGCACCTCTCGGCCATTGAAGAATTTGGAGAGAAAGATGGCTCTTGGCCGAATGTTGAAGAGGATAAAAGAGAAAGAAGAAAGTCAAGTGTGTTTGGGTTTTGATTTTTAAAAAATCAAATACATAACCCATTTTCAAAAATGGTACAAGGCATTTAAGCCTTCCAACAACTCACATCGCTCATGAATAGTGATTGGTTGTCAATCACTCAAAGTGACAAGACATCCATCACTTGAATGACAAATGATTTGACGTTTGATGTGACTTGTGGGCCGCACTTGAATTCGAAATGCGAGTGGGCCCGCAAACACTCCCGGGCTCGGGTTCGCTAATTCTGAATTAACAAATTTTCCGTTGCGAGGGATTAAATCAAATTTAATTAAATAATTTTGCCTAGCAAAATTACTATTCACGTCTCTAACGAATAATTCTAAATTAACTTTTTCGCCCGAATTAAAATCTAGTTTTAATTCCGCGTCGAAATCTAATTTCATTTAATATATCGAATATATTAATTTATCGATTAATTCCAAATTAATCGTTCTCTCTCTTTAAATAATATTTTATCCCAGATAAAATATCTCCGTAATTAATCCCAGTTTAATTTTCTCTCTCTAATAATTAATCCTAGATTAATAATGTGTGAGTCATACGTCATCGGTGAATCTTCGGGAAGCGACCCATGAGATCCCCAGATATGTTGGCAGTAAATTCGGTCGTCAAACTATCTGAACACGTACATACCTAGTACTACGTTTTACCGATTTACAAGACATGGATGGCTTCTAGCAAAGCACCGTGCCTACCTAATTCTCCAGAAATATTCTTAAAGGAATATGTAATCTTTATCAGGCGTAGTATACGTAGTATTGCGTATTGTGATCCAGTATTGGATGTCACGTGCTAGGCCTGGGGCTGGAATTGTGTCTGCCCCGTACGAAGCACATATCGGATCTCTGGTAACTAGTCTCTATAATCGGATAAACATGACCTAGTCATATTATCCCGATAGCTGCAGCATATAAGAGCACTAGTTCCGTATCCTACATGATCATCATCTCCACTATGACTGAAGTGATACTTCCATCTCGACATCACACCCAATACACTACGATTCTCACTATATCCAGAAGAGACGTACACAGAAACGGTTAAAGCCCTGGACGACCAAAACCAAAGTATATTGATTGTCGCAAGTATTAGCGGTGCAAGTATCAGGTTAATACAAAATACACCTACCCTGGTTCGGACTTCCATAGACATAGTCATACTACCAATGGAATTCTGAGTGGTCTATCCAGAGCGAAGCTGTTTCCGTACCATCGGTAAACACAACTTCCTATTACACTTGCATGAGCATCCTATACCCAAATATATGAGAATTATGTCGTTATGTTCCCAAAACGCGCACAAGTGTAATACTAGTCTATTCCGCATTATCGATGTCCAATCTCGATAATACTACGAATATGGATATTTAATGATTAAACCTTCGTGGATTGATATTGTCTCATATCATCTCAATTCGGAACTAATCATAAAGACCTTTTATCATTTATATATCTTGGTAATCTAATTACAAATGATAAAAGAGCAATTTCATTTGTCACATAGTTAATTTGTACAACAACACCATGTTCTGTACAAATAGTGATGCTATGGGTCATAATTGTCTAACAATCTTGATATACGACATGTACTGGTCTCGGTGGATTTTGCTAACTGACCCGTGTCAGTAAATCTTGACCAGGAACTCTATTTGATAATATACTTCTAGAAGTGACACTTTCCAATGTCAATTACAAACTACATTGTAGCTGAGCACTATAAAATATATTATCGGGTCTCTGTCTAATAATAAATACATATCACTAAATCATATTTAATTTCAATCTGATCGTAATTAGATCGAATATGTATATAAAAGCAAGAAGTACTACAATAAATATTTAATATCATGGAAAAATAAATTTTCGTATTAATGAATCGGACATAAATACGATCCAGATTAGCACTCTGAGCACTAATCCTAACAAAATCACTCATATATATTATTACAGTTAAGAAAACATCAATACACATCAAACCCATTTTTTCCGAAAACTTACATAATCTATCGGATCGACCCAATTCATTCTATTTTCACTCGGATTCCACCATAGACACATATTAAATACACTCATGCTCAAACAATTCAGATTATATCATTACACTACTCTAAGAAGCTACTGGATACATCCAAACATTTAACGACAAACGTGAAATTAGCAAATTTTTTACCGGGAGGTCTTACCGAGATTTCAAGGGCATATTTAGACTCCCAATGATCCCAGGAATGCGTTGAAATGAACGGAATTTCGATCGGAGCTACTGTTCATTCGAGGATATATTCATCATTTCTTCCTTCCTGGATTCACATGCAACCGTACACGAAACATAAAAACCATCACCGTTAACTTGTAGTACTATTCGAGGGCTTTGATTTGGCGAGTTGCTCATGTCCTTAAAAATAAAACGACAAGCCAAGATTGGAAAACCCATCTCTCGCGCATTCCTCTCTCTTTCTCGCCATTGCCGGTTGTCCTAGGTGTTGGGTTTTCTAAGTCAAACCAAGATCAATTAAGCAAATGAAATGTGTGAATACGCAAAGTAAAGTAGCGGAAATACTCACTTTGATCAGCTTGGATGTTGGCGGAGAGTTCAAAACTTTTACCTCCATGGTTGTTGCTCCAAGCTTTTCCTTTGATGTATGTTGATCTTCCAAGCATCTCCTTGAATTCCAAACTCATGGATATGTTTCCCTAACACCTTTGTAAGACTCTTTGATGTGCTAGCATAGGAGATTTTGCAACAAAATCCCTTAGTTTCCTTCTTGTAACTCTCGGCCAAGGAGAGTATGTGAGAGGAGAAGGCCATTCGGCCAAGCCAACTCCAAGAGGGAGAGAAAGAGAAAAATGGCGTGAATGGAGAGAGAAGGAATAAGATGTTTTGTATATCTTGAGTTATTTGATTTCAAAAATCAAATACCATTTACCAATTTTCCAAAAGTTGGTACAAGTCACTATCACATCTATTTTAATAATGCTGTGTAAGAAACAAGCAACCATCAAATCCCATCTACTTCTATCAACAAAAAGTTGATAAAGTTGACTAGGTGATGTGACATGTGGGCCCCACTTGATTCAAAATCCGAGTGGGCCCGCAACACATCCCGGGCTCGGGTTCGCTAATTCCGAATTAACGAATTTCTGTTGCAACTTAATTAAATCAAATTTAATTAAATAATTATGCCTAGCAAAATTACTATTCACGTCGCTCACGAATTAATTCTAAATTAATTTGTTCACCCGAATTAAAATCTAATTTTAATTCCGTTATGAAATCTAATTTCATTTAATATATCGAATATATTATTTTATCGATTAATTCCAAATTAATCGCTCTCTCTATTAATTGAATTTCATCCCAGATAAAATTCTCTGTAAGTAATCCTAGATTAATTTTCTCTCTCTTATAATTAATCCTAGATTAATTATGTTAGAGTCATACGTCATCGGTGAATCTTCGGGAAGCGACCCATGAGATCCCTGGATATGTTGGCAGTAAATCCGGTCATCGGAGTATCCGAATACGTGCGTACCTAGTACCACGTTCTTACCGATTTACAAGACATGGTTGGCTTCTAGCAAAGCACCGTGCCTACCCAATTCTCTAGAAATATTCTTTTAAGGAATATGTAATCTGTATCAGGCGTAATATACATAGTATAGCGTATTGCGATCCAGTATCGGATGTCACATGTTAGGCCTGGGGTTGGAATTATGTCTGCCCCGTAGGAAGCATATATCGGATCTCTGATAACTAATCTCTATAATCGGATAAGCATGACCTAGTCATATTATCCCGATGACTGCAGTATATAAGAGTACTAGTTTCGTATCCTACGTGATCATCATCTCCATATGACTGGAGTGATACTTCCATCTTGACATCACACCCAATACAATATGATTCTTAATATACCCAGAAGAGGCGTACACGGAAACTGTTAAAGCCCCGGACGACCAAAACCAAAGTATATTGATTGTCGCAAGTATTAGCGATGTAAGTCTCAGGTTAAGACCAAATACACCTACCCTGATTTGGACTCCCATAGACACATAGTCATACTACCAATGGGATTCCGAGGGGTTTATCCAGAGCGAAGCTGTTTCCGTACCATCGGTAAATAAAACCTCCTATCACACGTGCATAAGTATCCAATACTTAAATATATGAGAACTATGCCGTTATGCTCCCACAACGTGCACAAGTGCAATATTAGTCTATTCTGCATTATCGATGTCCAATCTCGATAATACTACGACTAGAGATATTTTCATGATTAAAACTTAGTGGATTAATACTGTCTCATATCTTATTAATCTGAAACTAATCAAATGGACTTTTATCATTTATATATCCCGGTAATCCAATTACAAATGATAAAAGAGCAATTTCCTTTGTCACATAGTTAATTTGTACAACAACACCATGTTCTGTACAAATAGTGATGCTATGGGTCATAATTATCCAACATTGGGGTTGTCGTCGGCACCACAAGATGAAGGGGTGACTGGTGCACCCCTCTAGATCATTATGTCGGCTGGCGATGGTGATGAGCGGAAAATATATCAATATTTACTGCCCATTTTACCTAATATTTTGTTTAGTTTCTCGGGTTTGATGAACGTTTTGATGTGTTTTTATCTGTTTTGCAGATAAATAAAGTATTGGGACTTAATGGAATCAACTCGGGGCTAAAATGATGAAATCCGGAGGAAAAAAGGTCCAAAACGAAAATTTATTGTACGCGTCACGAAGTGCAGTCCTAAATTCTAATTTTACGCAAGTTTTTTATTTTGGCCATAACATTTTCCTCCGATATCCGATTGCACTGATTCAAGTTGCAGATTAAAGAAGACTCAAAGATCTACAATTTTTAAATTTTAAATATTTTCGAATTCAAAAGTTTTCAAGACCGAAATTAACGAATAATCCAATATGTTTTGTGTAATTACTAAAGTCATTATCAAAAGAAAAAAATGGAAAATGACAATTTATAATTGTCAAACTTCCACAAAACATGCTTGCATGTTTGGTGGAGTGTTTTTTGGAGTGTCTTATGGCATATTTGATGGAGTGTTTTGTGGAGTGTCTTATGGCATGTTTGATGGAGTGTTTGGTGGAGCAATTTGTGGAGAAATTGGTGGAAGTCTTTAGATTTTCCTATAAATACAAGGTCATTTCATTTGTAATTCTCATGTTTTCCTTAGGTTTTTGTAAGGAATTTAAGGATTGCATCTTGTTTGTTTATTTTTTGTAATTTAATTTATGCATTTTTATTTTCAGTAATAGTAGTAGTTTCTTTTCTTTTCTCTTCTTTTATGTTTAGTAGTTAAATTTCTGCTCGGGGAAGAGTGAAGCTTTTATTATTTTAGTTTAGATCAATCTCTCTTAATTATAATATGGAAATTATAATTTAAATTAAAGGATTACTGCATTAATGGCTGGTTTTAGTTATTTGACATAATGTTACATCGCCTATATGGTCGGTCTTTAGGTGACAGATGATTACCGCGTATATGGCTGGTTTCTGGACAAATGATAACACCGCCTTTATGGTCGGTTGGACTTAATTGAAAATCTGACTTAATCAGGATACCGTCTGCATGGTCGGTTGGTAATATCACTGATAATTTCTATATTATAATAAGGGAGATTTCTAAATTAGAATTAGTAAAGATGGAACCCCTAACCCCCCAGCATTTTATTTTTATTTTAGGGAAGTGATGAAACACAATATCCATACATTTATAATTGATTTTCTTTTTATGGGCAATTCTTTAGTTTGTTTATTGAGTCTTAAGCTTAATGCTTCTTGTTAATTGTCCATTAATAAGATTGATTTGGTAAACTTAAAATGAACTTGACGAAAGGATTTTAGGTTTCAGCCTTAGATTCAATAGCCCACCATCTTCCTTGAGGATAGATAACCCTTTAATAGATTTCCTTACAGGATAGACATATACCTGTCAGGCGAGGGTAGCCACTTTTGGAACTTGAACTTAATGAATTCAGGTAACTTGGTTAACATAGACATATGATTAATTGGGATATTTGGTTATTTGCATCTGACCATCGACAGAGGCTTTTGCACATCTTCGTGTTCCAGGTTAGCAAACTGACTTATTACACATATATAAGAGAATCAATTCATCTTTAGGATAATATTTTGTGGAATCACAACCCTAGATCTTTGTATCTTTTATTTATTTTTCTTAGTATTTTCTTTTGTTTATTTTATTTAAGCAAATCCACATTCAACCAACCAAAAGAAATCATTCTCTTCTCCATTAATTAGATACTTGTAAATAAATAGTATCAATAATTAATAACAACATTAGGAATTAAGTCCTCGTGGGATCGATATTTTTATACTACTTGAACGATACGTGCGCTTGCGTTATACGCGTGTGATTATGCACCGGTCAGATGGTCGGCTGGCCGCCGGCGCGACCAGGTCTCTCAAAAATATTTTTGAGGACGGAGGTCGAGTGAGGGGTTTGGGTAGCTTTTGGTTTTCCTGCAATTTCTGAAAACTTCATGGTATTTATAGAAATATTTTTGAAAATTACATTTTGACCCCATGAAATTGCTACTACGTTCCTGCCAGACTTTCCGCAAATTCATATTTTGGAAGCCCTTATGATGTAAATTTCAAAAAGTTATCAACATGAAAGTTGTTCGTCTCGGAAAAACAAGTTTAACAATTCAAGAATCAGCTTGATTAGAGTTTGTTTGCTATTTTTATAGCTGAGACAATAAAATTCCGTGTATAACGATATAAAAAGGAATCGCGTAACGGGTTACTAAATCATGCTTTTTCCAATGTGACGAAGCTTACTTTAAAACTTTCCGGCCTATTTTCTGATACATAAGCTCTTTTTTCGAATATTATCTCATTCCAAAACCTAAAATTTAATTTGGATACCTTACAGAACTGTTCTGAAAACTAGGGATATTATACTGAAGATGTCAGTGTTAGACAGTTATGACCCATAGCGTCACTATTTGTACAGATCATGGTGTTATTGTATAAATTAACTATGTGACAAAGGAGATTGCTCTCTTATCATTTGTGATTAGATCACCAAGATGTATAAA
Source organism: Zanthoxylum bungeanum (assembly GCA_019454045.1). Lineage (NCBI taxonomy): Eukaryota > Viridiplantae > Streptophyta > Magnoliopsida > Sapindales > Rutaceae > Zanthoxylum > Zanthoxylum bungeanum. Next base: position 163,347 of record SKCR01005845.1, on the reverse strand, counting down.
TGATAGGAGGTCCATATGATTAGATCCTATATTGAGATGATATGAGACAGTATCAATCTACGAAGGATAAATCATTAAATATCCCTAGTCAGAGTATTATCGAGATTGGACATCGATAATGCGTAAAAGACTAGTATTACACTTGTGCGCGTTGTGAGTGCATAACGTCATAGTTCTCATATATTTGGGTATAGGATACTCATGCAAGTGTAATATGAGGTTATTTTTACCGATGGTACGGGAAATAGTTTCGCTCTGGATAGGCCCCTTCGGAATTCCATTAGTAGTATGACTATGTGTCTATGGAAGTCCGAAATCAGTGTAGGTGTATTTGGTCTTAACCTGAGACTTGCACCGCTAATACTTGCGACAATCAATATGCTTTGGTTTTGGTCATCCAGGGCTTTAACCGGTTCTGTGTACGCCTCTTCTGGGTATATTGAGAATCGTAGTGTGTTGGGTGTGATGTCAAGATGGAAGTATCACTCCAGTCATAGTGGAGATGATGTCACGTAGGATACGGTACTAGTACTCTTATGTACTGCAGTCATCGGGATAAAATGACAAGGTCATGTTTATCCGATATAGAGACTAGCTACCAGACATCCGACATGTGCTTCGTACGGGGCAGACACAATTCCAGCCCTAGGCCTAGCACGTGACATCCGATATTGGATCGACATACGCAATACTACGTATACTACGCCTGATATAGATCACTATATTCCTGTAAGGATATTTCTGGAGAATTGGGTAGGCATGTCGCTTTGCTAGAAGCCAACCTTGACTTGTAAATCGGTATTTGCTAGAAGCCAACCTTGACTTGTAAATCGGTAAAATGTAGTACTTGGTACTTACGTGTTCGGATAGTCCGACGACCGAATTTACTGCCAATATATCCGGGGATCTCATGGGTCGCTTCCCGAAGATTCACCGATGACGTATGACTCGCACTTTAATTAATCTGGGATTAATTTAATGAGAGAGAAAATTAATCTGGGATTAATTACGGAGATATTTTATCTGGGATAAAATATCATTAGAGAAAGAAAATGATTAATTTGGAATTAATCGATAAATTAATATATTCGATATATTAAACGAAATTGGATTTTGACGCGGAATTAAAATTAGATTTTAATTCGGGCGAACGAGTTAATTTAGAATTAATTCGTTCGCGACGTGAATAGTGATTTTACTAGGCATAATCATTTAATTGCGTCGCGACGGAAAATTCGTTAATTTAGAATTAGCGAACCCGAGCCCGAGATTGTTTACGAGCGCATTCGCATTTCGAATTCGAGTGTGGCACGCAAGTCAAATCAAGCGTCAAATCACTAGTCACATCAAGCGTCAAATCACTAGTCACATCAAGCGTCAAATCATGTCATTTTGAGTGATGTGACAATTGCTTGATTGATTGAGTGATGTGACTTGATGGAAGTTGTTGAAAAGCTTTTTGAAAGCTTGAAAGACATATATCATTATTTTATTAAATGGTATTTGACTTTTATTTTTTGTATTTGATATACAAAACACACAACTTCTAATCTCTCTCTTCCTAACACACGATTTTAGAGCAAACATTTTCCCTCTTCTTCTCTCTCGACCAACAGGCCATTTCTTCTTCTTTCTTTCACTGGTTTGACCGAATAAAGCAAGGAGAAAATAAGGAATTTTGTAGCAAAATTCCTAAGTGATAGCACACCATTGGAGACATATAAAGGTGATAGGGAACTCACTTCATGAGCTTGGAATCACCTTGATAAGCTTGGAGCTTGGAGCATCAATGGAGGACCAAGATGGCCGAATTTGAGGACTGAAATTCTGCCACTGCCGTGACTTAGAGGAAGGCATAAAATGAGTTTTGTTCATCACCGCATCAACTCAACCGATCATTGTGAGTATTCTGCAACTCCTTGAATGTATTCACATGTTTTTTATGCTTGTTATTCGATCCTCGGGACCGTAGAAACTCCAACAATGGTATCAGAGCGGAGTAAAAGCATGAAATTTGACTTAGGGTTAAAATTTGGGTAAAATATATTTGAGCATGATTTAATTAAATTAGATGTTTGAGTATGCTTAAAACATGTTTTATTGAGGATTGATTAGATCAATTTGATGAAATGTTGTTTGGAACAAATTTCCCCAAAATTCTTAGCTTGGCCGAGAATGTGAAGTACCCTAATTGTCTTGGATTTTTGATTTTTGATCATTGGATGTGTTGGAAATCAATTGGGAATATTGATTTAATGTTGAATTGAATTTGATTTGGACATAAAATTCCCCTTTGGCCGAGACTTATATAGCATGTATATAGGTTTTATTTTTGTTAAATTTTGTTGGACATGATTTAATGATGAAAAGCATGATTAATTAGGCTAATTTGTGTTTTGTAAATATTGATTTGGGTGATTAATTGTGTTATACACTTTAGGTAATTAAATTGTGAAATTGGATTTTGTAATTTAATTGAATTGGGCTTAAATTTGATTTGGGCTTGAAATGTTGTAATTGGGCTTATTGGGCTTGGTTGTACCAAGTTGGGTTTAGGCTAAATTGGTTGGATCCAATTGGGACCAAAACCGCTTCCATAAAGCCCAAATGCAACTAATGGACCTTTAAAGTTTATTTGGGCCTAAATTGATTTCTAGGCTTATGGGGTAATTCCTTGATTGGCTTTGGTTATTGGGTTTGACCCAAGTTGACCAAAAGTCCACGCCTTAAGAAATTAATTAAAAGCCCATTGGACTTTAATTAAATAAATGTTGGACGTTAATCGGGCTTTGAGACCCGTAGCGATTAAATTTGGAATTTAAGTCGTAAAGGTTTATTAATAAAGTGTAATATTTAATTTGGAATTAAATAGCGAATTAGTATTAAATACATATTAAATTGGATTTAATGTTGTAGTTTAATTTAATTCGAGAATTCGTACTTTGAGTACTTATTCGCAAAACGAGTTTGACTCGAGCAAAATCAAATCGTTGTTTGAACATTGGATGATCATTAATTATCAGATTAATTAATTTGATTAGATTGATTGATAACATGCTTGTGTGAATACATGGTTGCGATGCATGAATGGTGTATATCGGATGGATATTATATGGTTGGGGCAATTTTAGAAATTATTGTAATAAATTTGGAATTTATTAATTGGACCTGCGTGTCCAGCCTATTACCTCCATACTCTTTGTATTTCTCTTCTCACTTATTCCCCTTAATGTAAATGAGGTTTCTTTAGCAGTGTAGTGTAACGGGTAGAAGTAAATACTTGTGCTAGCGGGAGAGAGGAAAGGGAGAGATTTGATCTAGGATCAATGTGTAAAGTATCCATCCGCATATCATTATTATTTTATTTATACGCGCTTTATTATGTTTAGAATGCATGTTTAAGGGTGTATGATGATGAGACCTTAACAAAGATAATAAATTGGTTGCCAATTTGCACTCGAAAAACCCTCATAAAATATTAAGCGTTTTTCCTTCCATTTAGTGATTCTTACTCAAGATCTAAGACGACATTGGTTTGTTGGCCAAAGTCAAGGCCTTTGTCCGTCGATGATGTGTTTGAATCATGAGAGCTTTGTTCCATATCGGTGTCTTGTCCAAGTTGTGGTTTGTTGGCCAAAGTCAAGACCATTTCTTGTCCATCGACATTGATTACGAAGCTTTCCATGGTCAATGGGTTCCGCTTAACTGGGATCACTAAGTTTGTTGTGCCAAAGCCAAAGCTTAGTTGATTCAGAGGAAAAATGTTAGGTAATTTATTGGATATATTGGCATATATAAGATATATGTTTCGGACTTGGATGTCCCCCTACTGGATTTAGGAATTGGATTGGATCCAATTGATCTTAGAGATCTTCCTAGTTAATTATCATACAATTTGTTGGCCAAAGTCAAGATTGTGTGATATTTAACGAGATCCTAGCCCACTAGGAAACACGGTTTCCCGAGTACTCGACAGAGGGTTAGAGGCTCGCCGAAAAATAGTGGGAGGCAAGAATTAAATTTGCAATATTCATTTAATTACTTGCCATACACGCTCAAATCAAGTATCATTCGTCAAATCAATTAAATGTTAGTTGGACTAATATTTAAACGTTGTTTTAATTAACAGTTGGACTGTATTCAAACAAATAAATTATAGTTGATTAAATAGTTGGACTATTAAAATCAAGATAAAATTGAAAGATTGACATTTAAAACATAATCCTATGGAAAATGTATTTAAATGGCTTAATTTTTCAAATTGGGAATAAAGTTTCAGGATGGTCCTGGAAACTAATAAGTTACTTTATTTGATAAAATAACATATTAGGCATAAGCCCGGACTTAAGCAAATAGTAGAGCATGATCTTTGGAAGATTCATGTGATGATAACTAAAGTTCTTAATCCATTAAACTCGTCAAAGTAAACTCTTTAATTTCTTAATCAGAACTAAGGATTAGATTCTTAAAGTATGATAAAGAAATTGAAGTATCTTCATAAATCTATACTTAGATTTTAGAAGTACTAAAAATGCAATAATAACTCTTGGAGAGTTAATGGCTATTCTCAAAGAGACAAAAGTCAAACTATGCAATAAGGCAAGAAGCGCAAGGCGCACCTTACTTCGATATTCCAAAAGGCCAAGGCTTGGCCAAAGGCTTCTGGAATATGGAAAATGGCAAAGGCAAAATCATTATAATCTTCTGGGAAGATAAATGGCATATCCCAAAATGTCTGCCTAAATGTGGCAAACGGATCGCGGAAGCGTGACTGCCGTTTGGACAAAGCAGACATGAAGGAATTGAAGACGAGCAAGGCTCTGACTTCAAATATGTTTGTCAAAATTATGTTCACTACTAATATTAAAATTGGATTTTAAATATTTAGTATGATATATAAATATACATTGATGTTCAGAATCTGCTATGAGCAGGATACTGACTTCAATTGAGATTTATCTGCCAATTGAAAATGGGACGAAAGTCGCTGTTTTAACCGTAGATACCTAAGTTTAGGAACCACCCTTCGGGTATGTACCTAAAATAGGAAACTGTTATAATGTAACTAGTTTGACTAGAAACATTATCTTTATATCAGTGTTTAATCCGTTGCGGATTTACCTTTATATTCTATAACACTAAAGTGTTTTATTATATAAAGATGATATTGAGATAAACACATTAGATGTGAATAACAGAATTTATATTTTGAATATAAATAAATCTCAAACGTATAACATGACAAACAAATAGCTCAAACTGATTTGATCAGAAGAAACTTAAATATGGCATTGATGTCTGGGACACAATTAAACAAGACTCGTATATCCACACTTTCGAAGAGTGGGTACTATGACTGATTTGATTCCATTCAAATAAAGTTTACGAATCTAGTTTATTGGGCAAAGTGCCTAAAACACTATTTACTCGGTAAAAGTGCAAATGCCACCGATCTGTTAGCCCTAGTTCATAGTGAAGCAAGTGGGCCCATGTCTAGCTAGGCTAGAGGTGGATATGAATATTTCGTGACCTTACGGATGTGGCATCGCGTTATGGTTATGTGTTTCTTTTGAAACATAAATCGGAAACTTTTAAAGTTTCGACACGAAGTAGACAAACACACCAGCTAAAGTATTATACCGTCACGATTAGACCGTAATGGAAAATACTTAAGCAATAAGTTTCTAATATACTTGAAAGAGTGTAGTATTCTTTCAATGAGGACTCCTCCCGGAACACGTCAATTAACGATGTATCCGAACAGAGTAACCGAATTTTGTTGGACATGATAAGGTTAATCATGAGTGCTCTGAGCTACCATTTCCTTCAACGGATACGCATAAACAGTGCAGAACTTATTTTGAATAAGGTTCCATAAAATCTGTTTGACAGACTTCATATTAGATATGAACAGGAAAGAAACTGGGTTTCTCATTCCTGAATATTTGGGAATGCTAGGCATATGTTTGGATGATACCAAACTAGAACCCAAATTGGATAAGTGCCAATTGTAGGTTATCCTAGGGATACCAAAGTATAGTACTTATACAACTCACATGAGAACAATTTAATTGTTGCTCACCATGCGATTTTCTTAAGAGGAATACCTATATGCAGTGGTAAGTGAGAGGATAGTAAAACTCGATGAAAATTGTAGTGATACTATTCAAGGCACCCATTCCTAATGGAACACACATAGTTCATCAAGGATGAAACTATACCATTAATCTTCGAATACACAAGAACCGCGTAAGTCGGAGAGAGACAGAAGACAACCTTGGGTATGGGTTTCTGATCTCACCTCATAAAGATGTCAATCTTATTGAGGAATACCAAGTGACTACGTATGAGGAAGTGATACAAGTTATCGACTCCCTATTATGGCAAAGTACCATGATATCCGAAATGGATTCCATGTATATCAACTATGTTTGGATACTAGTTGATGTACCGCAAGGCATTGTGCTTATTGGTACTTATAAGTCTTCAAGGAAGACATACATGTATGGCAACATACCAACGTATAAAGCTAGGCTTTTAGCGGAAAGGTATCGTTATCAACATTGTGTTGATTACGATTCAACCTTTTACCTGTTGCCACGGTAAATCCATTTTGATAATGCTTGCTAATGCTGCATGTTTCATTTATGAAATATGTCAGATGAACGGGAAAATCGATTTCCTTAAAAGGAAACCTTTTGGAGGATGTTTACAACATCTTGTCGATTTTGTCGTAACATAACTAGCAAACAAGGTTTGCAGGTTATTCGATCCATGTTTGGATTAAAGCAAGCATAGGTTCTTGGAATTATCGTTTTGATGTAATCATAATGGTATATGATTTAATTCAAAATGAAAATGATTCTTATGTATATAAGGAGGTTAGTGGGAGCGCACTGACAATGGTTGTCCTATAAATAATGATAATATGTCATTTCTTGGAAATGATATTCCCATAAAAACAATCGGCGAAAGCTTGGCTTTCAAGAAAACTCTCCGAGAAATCGTGGTGTCTCATACGCTTTGAGCATATGAATTCACAATCGGGCCAATCCAAGTGATAGTCACTGGATTGATGTTAAGAACATCCATTAGTATCTTAGAGATCTAAGGATGATGTCTTAAACTATGGAGAAGGAGAACTTGAAGTGACTGGGATCACTACTGAAAGTTTCCTGACCGATTAGACGACTATAAGTCACAACAACGGTACTATACAGTTTGAATAACGGAACAGTGAGCTGGAAATCTTCCAAGCAAGATATTGTTACCGAATAAACAACAAATGCGGGTTATTGCTGCAGTTGAGGCAGCAATAGAAGCCATTTGGATCGATAATAAATCTAATTAGATTAGATATAGTTCTGTTAGCAGCTGAGTTAGGCGTCAGCACAGGCTAAAGAATTAATGGTCTCATCAACGATCCAGATATATACTTCGATATTCATCTGATTCGTTCGGATCATACATCGTGGCGATGTGATGATCGTATAAATCGCATCAGATGATAATCATGTAAATCCGCTGACGAAAGCCTTTCCTCAGCAGTTTGAGCCAACCGTACATAGTTCGGGTGTAAGACACTCGAGTGACTGGCTATAGGCCAAGTGGGAGATTGTTGGACAGTTATGGCCCATAGCGTCACTATTTGTACAGATCATGGTGTTGTTGTACAAATTAACTATGTGACAAAGGAGATTGCTCTCTTATCATTTGTGATTAGATCACCAAGATATATAAATGATAGGAGGTCCATATGATTAGATCCTAGATTGAGATGATATGAGACAGTATCAATCTACGAAGGATAAATCATTAAATATCCCTAGTCAGAGTATTATCGAGATTGGACATCGATAATGCGTAAAAGACTAGTATTACACTTGTGCGCGTTGTGAGGGCATAACAACATAGTTCTCATATATTTGGGTATATGATACTCATGCAAGTGTAATAGGAGGTTGTGTTTTACCGATGGTACGGGAAACAGCTTCGCTCTGGATAGGCCCCTTCGGAATTCCATTGGTAGTATGACTATGTGTCTATGGAAGTCCGAAATCAGGGTAGGTGTATTTGGTCTTAACCTGAGACTTGCACCGCTAATACTTGCGACAATCAATATTCTTTGGTTTTGGTCGTCCAGGGCTTTAACCGGTTCTGTGTACGCCTCTTCTGGGTATATTGAGAATCGTAGTGTGTTGGGTGTGATGTCAAGATGGAAGTATCACTCCAGTCATAGTGGAGATGATGTCACGTAGGATACGGTACTAGTACTCTTATGTACTGCAGTCATCGGGATAAAATGACAAGGTCATGTTTATCTGATATAGAGACTAGTTACCAGACATCCGACATGTGCTTCGTACGGGGCAGACACAATTCCAGCCCTAGGCCTAGCACGTGACATCCGCTATTGGATCGACATACGCAATACTACGTATACTACGCCTGATATAGATCACTATATTCCTGTAAGGATATTTCTGGAGAATTGGGTAGGCATGTCGCTTTGCTAGAAGCCAACCTTGTCTTGTAAATCGGTAAAACGTAGTACTTGGTACTTACGTGTTCGGATAGTCCGACGACCAAATTTACTGCCAACATATCCGGGGATCTCATGGGTCGCTTCCCGAAGATTCACCGATGACGTATGACTCGCACTTTAATTAATCTGGGATTAATTTTATGAGAGAGAAAATTAATCTGGGATTAATTACGGAGATATTTTATCTGGGATAAAATATCATTAAGAGAGAGAAAATGATTAATTTGGAATTAATCGATAAATTAATATATTCGATATATTAAACGAAATTGGATTTCGACGCGGAATTAAAATTAGTTTTTAATTCGGGCGAACGAGTTAATTTAGAATTAATTCGTTCGCGATGTGAATAGTGATTTTGCTAGGCATAATCATTTAATTACGTCGCGACGGAAAATTCGTTAATTTAGAATTAGCGAACCCGAGCCCGGGATTGTTTACGAGCGCATTCGCATTTCGAATTCGAGTGTGGCACGCAAGTCAAATCAAGCATCAAATCGCTAGTCACATCAAGCGTCAAATCATGTCACTTTGAGTGATGTGACATTTGCTTGATTGATTGAGTGATGTGACTTGATGGAAGTTGTTGAAAAGCTTTTTGAAAGCTTGAAAGACATATATCATTATTTTATTAAATGGTATTTGACTTTTATTTTTTGTATTTGATATACAAAACACACAACTTCTAATCTCTCTCTTCCTAACACACGGTTTTGGAGCAAATCATTTTCCCTCTTCTTCTCTCTCGGCCAACAGGACATTTCTTCTTCTTTCTTTCACTGGTTTGACCGAATAAAGCAAGGAGAATATAAGGAATTTTTGTAGCAAAATTCCTAAGTGCTAGCACACCATTGGAGGCATACAAAGGTGATAGGGAACTCACTTCATGAGCTTGGAATCACCCTAATAAGCTTGGAGCTTGGAGCATCAATGGAGGACCAAGATGGCCGAATTTGAGGACTGAAATTCTGCCACTGCCGTGACTTAGAGGAAGGCAGAAAATGAGTTTTGTTCATCACCACATCAACTCAACCGATCATTGTGAGTATTCCGCAACTCCTTGAATGTATTCACATGTGTTTTATGGTTGTTATTCGATCCTCGGGACCATAGAAACTCCAACAGTCATATCTATTGGATATAAATGTGTATTCATAAAGAAACATAATAAATATAATGATATAATTACATATAAAGCGCGCGTGAGGTTTCCTCTAGAGACTTAATATTGACTTTGTAGGTATTCTCATGTGATTAAAACTATTACATTTCAACTTTTAATAAGTTTGGCAGCCTCTAGAAGACTTTATATATGCATGGATATTTAGGTCATTTGACATTGGTAATTACATTAAAATCCCTAAACGATTGAAAATGCATAAAGCATATAAATCAAATGATCGTAAATTGTGTTCAATCAAGTTACAACGATCGTCATAGGGATTAAAACAATCCGATCGCATGTGATACAATCGTTTGAGTGAATATTTGATGAATGAATGATACATAAATGATCATATCTACCCATGCGTATTCATTAGAAAGTCTGAATCTGGATTTTCTATTATAGTAATATATGTTAATGACACTAACTTAATTGGAACTCTTGAAGAGCTTCTAAAAATTGCTGAATATTTAAAAAGAGATTTTGAAATATTGGGGAAATAAGGTACTATCTCGGGCTACAGACTGAGTACAAACCTAAATATATATTTATCCAACGATTAAATTAAATTGATAATCTTTTGAAATATTCCAAAATGGATAAAGTTAACCTAATGATTTTCTAGTCTCTCGATCCTAAAATGGATCTATTATGTCATAAAGAAGATAATGAAGAGATACTTGGTCCAGAAGAATAATACCTTATTTAGCTCAATGCACTAGACCAAATATTGCATTCTCAGTAAATTTATTGACAAGATTTAGCTTCACACCAACTCGACGACATTGGAATGGCGTCAAACATATTTTCTATTATCTTCATGTTACAAAAGACTTTGGATTATTTTATTCAAGTGGGCTAACACAAAATCCAAGTCTATTTGGTTGTACTGGTGTAGGATACCTCTTTGACTCTTATAAGACAAGTTCACAGATAGGCAAACAAAGAACGTATATGGTTAAGGTCACTTATACATCACATTCAGACCCCATGCAACTTGAACTCTGCTATAAATATTCCAACAGTGATTTATAAAGATGATGTTGTCTGTATTGCACAAATTAGAGGAGGGTACATCAAAGGAGACAAAACCAAACACATCTCACCAAAAGTGTTCTACACTTTTGAGCTTCAGCAGAGCAATCAAATTAATGTCAAGTAAATACGTTCCACTAATAACTTTACATATTATTTATGAAAGCTGTACCGATACCCACTTTTTGAGAATTATACGGCATGTGTCGACTGAGTAAATTATCTTGATGATATCTTTTGACGGGAAGCATTTTATCAGTAAGAGCCTATTCATTGACATGATAAGTTATAATTAGATAAAAGCACATTGTACTCTTTTTCATTCGACCAGATTTTGTCCCACTGAGTTTTACTAGTAAGGTTTTAATGAGGCAATATTTGGTTGGATAATTATTGTAAAATTAAAATGATAGGTCCCAATGGGAGTGTTGTAAATAATGTGGTCCCTCACTTTAATATTTACAAATTTAGTTTATCCCACATTACTTAAAGATGACAATCTTAACTTAATATCTCCTTATAAATAGATATTATCTCTTGTAATTTATAATTCATTCAGAATTAATAAGAAAAATTTACAATTTTATAAGGTACTCTCTTCTTCTATCTTAATTATTTCTCAAAAAATAGTATTATCTTAATTATTATATCATTATTTTAATTTGATGTAGTGAATCTTCTCTACATTTTTTAAAAATCAATAAAATATTTTAATAGCTGCAAGGTTGCATTTGCTTATGTAAACAAATAAACAATAGGAGGGAATTTAATTCTTAATCTCCATATTACTATTCACTTAGCTCACAATAATAGTTGGCCGATTGCTTTGACATGCTTGAAAGTGATTAAAATAATTTGTAGAAATTAAAATTTAAATAAATGAAATTTACCTTCATAAATTTGCATACTACTAACTAGATTCTTAAAATTTGTTCTTATATAAACAAAAACCTCGTTATTTTTAGAAAAGGTCACACAGTCCCAGGTTTAGAACACATAAATTCCCAAAATTTGTGGTTAAAAAAGGATTATAATGAAGTCTTGTGAATATTTCATCAAAATATAAAGTATTAATGTTTTTTTTTCCTAAATTATTTTACTACAGGCATATACAATTAGGAAGTACGAAGAACTATTAGGGATGGCACAAATCTCCACAGGGACGAAAGGGGCTCTCGGGGACCCTCCCCAATTGGGGATGGAAAATTGAAAAAAATTAACATCGGGAATGGGGATGGGAAAATTTTAATACTCATTTCTTATTCGAGGAATTGACGAGAATTATGTAAAATCTTCATCCCCTCCCAATTTCCCATTTAAGTTATATTTTAATTATTTTTAATTTTTTTAATAAATCTGTCCAAATATCTATTTACAATTTTATATAGATGTAAATAAAAAAATATCTTAATATTTATAAAAATATACAAATAATAAATAGTATAAGGGCCTAAATGAAATAATTATATATATAATCAATTTTTAATGAGGGATTCATCATTTTAATAAGTTATGACCAAATAAAAAAAAAAAAATTATGAATTTCAATCTTTCATATAAATTGTTATTTGTGTAATTAGTATTATCAATTATTTGAATATGTATGTTGAATAAAGTTATAGTTCAACTAATATATTTTTCATTGACTTAAATTTATTATTGTGGACGCAGATTTAGATCAAGGCCACAATCGAGATTTTCTTTCTGTAGGGCGCGATTGAATCCTGCAAAATAAATAAAGCGAATAAGGAGTGATCTGCCCACCGGTGTGGTGGGGACCGTGTGCACTCCGACGCTCAAGTTAGCCTGTGTAGTGATGAGTAAGATCAATAAATTAAGGTCTGATATATACCTTAATCTAGGTTTGTAGGCCGTGAGGGCGGTCAATCGTAGAAATGTCTAGGTATTCTGTGTTTAATGCTTTTTTTTGATCCCTGATCTTGTCTTTCCTTTCTTCTTTTATAGGCTTCTCCCAGTGAATCTGCCCGTTGGAGTCGACTTTATTGAGGGTTTAATTCAGATATTTCATGATAGATAACTGAAGATCTCATCTTCTTCCCATAACTCTCGATCTTAATGGCCATATTTATGTGTCTGTTTCTTTTATATTAGCTTTGTAACTGGTGACCGTTGATATGCATAACATCTTTAGGTATGGGCTCAATCGGTTGATGGGCTTTTGGCTTCGTCGTGAGATGTCGTTTTTGCCCTTGGGTCAATTTTGGCCCAAACAATTATAAGAAAATTTTATTTATTATTCGAGGTTCGGGACCCCTCGGAAATCTCCTTTTATTATCATTATTCGTAGATGTTCATTCCATACCTTGAAATAATTATGAGAAGACGATAAGAGAATAGAGACATCTAAAATTTATCGGAAACAAATACAGGAATGTCGATCCCCTCACATGTTCTCCTCATTACCATCCCTAAGAACTATTCATGTTGAGATTTGCAAGCCGCCTATTTTGAGTCATTAATTGACCGAGGAAAGGAAAAAATTGGTGTTTAAGATCCATTTTGCACATGTGAATGTTAAGTATGCCCACAAAAATGAAATCATACACCCAATTTCTGTTTGCAAAATTTGATCAAGACTGAAAGCGTATATTATTTAGTGAAAATGATGTTTCCATTTAACAAAATCGAATTTCATGATCTCACCTTGAGGTTTTGGGTTTGAATTCAGGGAGTGCGTTTCTTGAAAGAGTCTGGGACAGCCGGAGGTTTTACCTACTTCGCTTAAGCCTAGAATGAGTGGTTTAACGGTGAGATTTCCAACGATTTCAAAAACAAAATCGAATTTCTATCTAATAAAATTGTTTATTCTGTTCAAACTAATATTTTTTGCTTCAAAATGAATCGAAATAAAGATAATTACAAAATATCATAATTGAATTCAAAATTTTGAACTAAATTGAATCTTAGATTAAATTCATTTATTTAAAGAAGAGAAAATTTTCTTTTGAATATCACAATCACAAGAGCTGGGTGTATAAAGTTTAATATTCTGAATCCCATATATTTTGTTCTTGAAAAATCTTTTCACATGAAAATTGTTTCGAGTGTTACATAAAATTAGTTAAGAGGCACGTGAAAAAGAAAATCAATATTATAAAGTATAATAGTATGTGTTATTTAATAGGTGAAAGATAATGTAACGAATCATTAGAATTAAGAGAGAAAATCTATCTAATGACCTATGTTTATGTGACTTAATTAACGACTCAGATCCTTTCATTATAATCTAATGACAGATATAGAATCATTTCACCATAGAATCTCTCTGAAAATGATAATGATATAAATCAAAGAAAAAAATCTTTTTTTTATAGGATCTCTTTGAAAATGACAATTGTAGGTTACCAAACAAATTAAAAAAAACATAATCATTTTATTATAAAATCTCACTGAAATAAATTATGTAATACCGTGTCGTAGACACGAGTAATATCTAATCTAACAACAAAATAAAATAATACACCAAAGTACCCCAAGACTTTTTTTCTTCTCGCATGGCATGGCGAAATTGACTAATAAATATCTTATACTTATTTCAACATTACAAGCAAAAATTATAACTGCTCGTACAAAATTAAGAAACAAAATTTCATAAACCTACCATGTGACAATTGATTTAATAAAAAAAAAAAAAAAGCACTCATTAAATAACAAATATTGTGTAGTATTACCTTATAATTCGAGTGATAATATTGAAATAATACCGAATGGTTAGTTGGCATACCGCTTTAGCTCTAATATAATCTTGTATGGAACTTCATATATGTAACCCTATTAATATGGAAAAATTAACTAAACTCTCCTAATATTTGGTTAAATTAAACGAAATCATTATAATATTTTAAAACTAAATAAAATTTATATTTGGGGTTTTGTTATATATATTTTAGTTTTTATTGTAAAACGTGAGGTAATGATGACAATCACAACATTTGGTCTCGAACTTGTTCTGTCCCGATTGAATTATGATTCAATCCCGACCAATTTTTTTTAATCGGATAAAAAGTCATCTTGAATTCAAATCAAATTTTGAAATTTCATAATAAAATTCTGGATTTTTAAGCCTGATAAGAATTACTTTTAATTTGAAAACATGAGCGAATTTCGCTTAGTTTCATCAAATATCATGAGATATTTCGTTAATTTTCTCCTATTTATGACTATACTACTGAATGAGTACTAAAATTAGAATTCATTTTGTTTTGTTTAAACCCGGCCATCAATTCGGTTCAGTTACGGTTAATGGTTCCCGATTCCACACTTATGGAATCGGGAACTGGAATCGGACAAGATGATTCTAGTTCGGTTTCGGTTCATTTTTTTAAAAAATAATTGAAAATTGAAAATTGAAAATTATTTTAAAAAAAAAAATAGAAATAGGATATTATTAATATTACCAAATAAAAATAATGAAAAAATTATTAATTTGAATTTTATTATATTAAATTTAAAACGTAAATTAAAAATAAAAGAGCTTGAATTTAAATTTATAAGAACTTAAGCTGCCTATATATCTTCTTAGGGGTGAGAGAAATCAAAACTCACGTAATTTCGTTACATTTTTAGATAGTTAATCCCATTATAATTATTTACTCATCATCATTATTTGTTTCTGTTGTTGATCATTCAGCTCTCGTTTCACTTGGGTCCAATCATCGACACATGATGTTGCTTCTAAGGTATTTGAATGTAATGAAAACTGTCTCGCTTCCAAAATATTTCCTTTTAATCTAAAGGCTTGTTCAACCGCAACAGTGAAAACATGTGCTGCCAGTACCTCTTTAGCAATAATCGATATAGACATTTTGATGTCGGTTTCACAAGTCAAGTACTTGAAAATTTTAACCTACAATACTTTCAGCATGAAACTTGAAATTTATTGATTAATAAATATTTAATTCCGAGTTGTTAGTCATGATTTCCTTCTATTTTCTATTTCGTTGTACTAACCAACGATCACCTATGTTATGTCTTGAATGTTGTACATGTTTGCTACTTGATTATCCTACTGATTACAAGTTAAATGTATTGACATAATCATTAAATAAATCTATTAAATCATTTTTTACTCCATCTATTATTTTTCTAACAATAATTTTATCCTTTATTCCTTTAAATTCATAGTAAGTTTGTGAGTCATCATTCAAACCTTCTAATTAAAATCTAGGGTCAAAACTGTAGTAATAAGATAAAGTAATGAAATGTCTTTAAAATAAGTCAATAATTTTCTCTTCATTATAGTAATAGCTTCAAATAAAATAAGATCATTAACATTTGAACTTTCAGCATGCTTATGTAGCGTATCAATAATATTCAAACATTCAATAAGAAATAAATTTATTGTTGGATAATAAACACCACTAAAAATATTTGTTACATCATTAAAAAAATTTCTAATTTCTATTTTATTTGCCATAAACATCCCATTAACTAGGAGAAAGTGTTATATGTTGACCATATTGGGAAACAAAACTACATAATATATATTTGTATTGAAAAAATTGAGTTAAAAGAAAATAAGTTGAATTTTAACGAGTATGAACATATAATGAAAATTGTATTGGTTTAACACCATTTAATTTATAAAACTTGGTCTATTCTTTTAACATTAAAATATGACCAAAAATAATTAAATGCAATCTTAATAGTATTAATGTGATGTTCTAATTCAGTCAAACCATCTTGAATACATAAATAAAGACATTACATGTGCAACGAACATGAAAGAATCGGTCCTCCAAATTTGGTTGGCATATTTCTTTTAATTTTCTAATTGATGTAGTATTTGCAGATGAATTGTCAATACCAATTGTTAAAATTTTACCTGATAAACCATATTTATTAAAAATTACTTTAATCATTCTATAATATTATGTGCAGTATGTTACTCATCAAAAACTCTAAATTCAATAAGTCATTTTTTGCATGTTTCATGATTCATCAATCCAATGACAAGTCACACTCATGTATGAGTGTGTTTGCCAATGGCCACTCTAAAATATCAGAAAAATAGAAAGACGATCTTTAATATCTTTAAATAATTCATTTAACATAATTTTATCATCTTTATATAATTTAAAAAATTTATCGTTTTATAGTATTTCTAGGCATTTTACAAGAAACATGATTTAAAATATTTCGACAACAATTAGTAAAAATAATTTTTCACTAAAACTTAAAGAAAGATATGTCATGTAAGCAAATTCAGCAAATTCTTCTCTACTTTTAGTATCAGAATATTTAAATAAATCTAAATAACCTATACCTCTATTAAATTAAGCATGTCACACCCCGAAAAATCCTGACATGTGATTTGAAAGAGACGGTTTAGCCATCACCCTAAACCCATGACATGCACCTACTAAGCACACTGGCTGACTGACTTATCTACATGCATATGTGGTTGTCATGCATACGTGATCATGAACTATTGTAAGCTTACTGAACATTACTACCTTAATGTACATGAATATAACTTGTATATACATATAATAAATATAAACCTGTGTGCTTATCTTATATATACACAAGTTAGTATATGTAAAACATAAATATATATATAACTTGCATACATAACATGATTACATTTGTGCATACCTGACTTGACTTGCTGACCACAAAACCTACATAGGTACATACATGACACCCATACATAACATGCAAACGTGACTAAATCTGTTAGATTTACTAAAAATTTTGACATGATGTATCTTATGTTGGGGTTGGTGCTTAGAGCGCCAATTCTCGTTTGTATTTCCTTGAAAATACTTATGTAAAACGTTTTATTATGAATAATACAAGCAGTTTCTATAATATAATATATATTTTAATATGGTAAAGACGTAATAGACCTTAGGATGATTAGTCATGATATTGTTGCAAAAGCATCGCAACTGACATTGAGTTGTACCATGATCACGTTGTCATTATCAGACTGTTCCTGGTCAAGGTTTACACACTTGGTCAGTAAAGTAAACCCGTTGAGACCGGTACATGTCGTATACTGGAATATATGATTCCAATGGTTTCTCAATAAACCATGAGTCTTGGGGAGTATAGACGTGTAGGTATTTATAGCGGATAAACACTGAATGACTCACCGAAGATTCTTAATGGATGGTACACCGACGTCAATAAGAATCTTCACGGGTTGAGTAGCATTTGTGATTCTTAAACTTGAGATACCACTGTGGGCACATGAGACATCTTCCACACTTAGATGGTAGTCACGTCACCGATCTATTAAGATCAGACCTCTGCATGTTTGTTGGGTGTGGATAGATCCTCAGGGTGTCCTGTGTGTGTCGAGATAAGATCCGTCAGTTCTGTGTACAGAGTATATGTAGTCCATAAATGATTAGCAATCAGATAAAAATCATGGGCCCGTGGTATATTTTAGAAGTCAGTTCTAAATGTTCTTTTTGAGATTGCTAATAGAGACATCGACGGGATAGTCCCTATAGAGATTTGACGTTTACATATATATCTCTGGGATATATCTGGATACCTGTGACGGAGGAATTATACATATGTCATGACCTCGACTTGTATGATTTAGTGAGATTATCTGTGGTTGTCATAATTTACGGGTGGGTTAATTATGGACATGAAATTGGATTTCGTGACGGATATGCCTAAATCTAGAGAGTCTAACTAATGAAATATACTCGTAGAGCACTAGGGCAATATTTATAAATAATATTGATTATTTATAAGTTGTTTAAAGGTTAAACGCAAAATACATGTGAATGGACCCAATAGTCATTTCCTAATTTTTGTGTATTTGCATTTAATGATAGATTTTATTAAATATACATTAATTAATTGTCAAATTGAGATATTTGACTAATATCATAAATATATATGTATTTGATATTTAATGTAAATATAATATACATATTTAATATATTTGTATTTAAATAATTATTTAATTATTTAATTGTTAAATAATTAAATTAATTAAAAATATAAATATCCTAAGTTGTGATAATTATGGAGATGACTTAAAGATGCTTTAATTGACTTATTGAATAAGCTTTAAATGGTTTAATGATAAAGTTAACATGTTGTAAAAGCATTTAAGTGAAACAAAAAAAAAATATCTAGATATTATTTATACACTAATTTTCGGCCAAGGCAAAAATGGGAGGTATAAATTATTTTGTTTCATTTTAGGGTTTGATAAGTTCCATATACACTAAAACAAAACACAAAAGAAGTAGAGAGCAAAGGTTGAAGGAAAAAGGAAAAGACTTGGAAAAACTTGATTTTTGCAAGTATTTCTTCAAAACCTTCAACATGAAAATTATTTCTAACAACCTTAGCATCATTTTGTGTTGCTTTGATGTTATTTATACTCCTATAGTTTGTGTTTATTTGGTTGTGAACTTGAATGAAAGATTGATGCATGTAAGTAAGCTTTAAATGGTTTAAAAGACTTACTTTTGATTTTTGGAAAATCAAGTTGTCATTATAGAGTTGTTAGCCACTCCTTGGTGACCTAGAATTGTTCTAGAGTTATTTCAAAGTGGTGAGGCTTGTTTGGTGAAGTATTGAATGGATTAAAGTGTTGGATTTTAAGGATTTGGTAAAATTGGTCAATTTGATGAAATTGAAAACATAGGGTTCATAACCCATTCCAAAATTAGGGATTTTCATATATGTGATGTATTATGGAGTGAATATGATGCATGTAAATTTTTAGGTTGATTGGATTTGATCTTGGCGTGTTTTGAACAAAAAGGGCCAAATTGTAATTAATTGAAAATTTTGGGGTAGTCACGACAATTAGCTAAAATTTGGGGATTTGTGTGAAATATGATTTGAAGTATTGGATGTGTTGAAAAATATTTTAGAAATGATTTAGAATCATCTAAAATTATATTTGATAATTTTTGGGCTAAAATAATCAATTTGCAAAGTTATGGGGCAATTCGGTAATTACCAAGAAATATGATTTCTTGTGTAATTTTTCAGAATTTAAGAATTAGATAATTAAATAAATAAATTTATTTAATTGATCCAAGAAAAATTTTGAAATCGGAAAATTTTGATTTTCCACTATTCCGCTGCGTTACCAGATTTCCGTAATAAAACTCATTCATCTTTAACATCAAACATCATGGTTCAATGCCAGCACCATAAGGAGACTCGTCTATAACATGAATTAATATGAATAACATGGCATTAAAAACATGAGAAACATGACTGCTCTTGAAAAATAACGTGGCTAACCTGAAAACATGAACTAGAAATCTAGAACATGAACTACATGTATAACATGACATGAAGAACATGAAAACATGACTGAACTGAATTCCGAGTACATGACTAAAATGCTGAAAATATGACGTAAAAGGGTTACACATAAACCAATAAACATTAAGACATAAACTGGTATTTGCTTAAATGTGAAACTTGAACATGAATTACATGACATGAACTATTAACATGAACTAGAATAAATCTGATTACTTAAGCTAAAAATTACATGAAATATGTCAAATAAGCTAAGAATCATGAGAACATAACTGAAAAGTAATCAAATAATATAAATTGAATTTATGAACTAAGAATATGAATTGAAAGTAAGAGAAAACATAACATAAATAACTGAAAGACATGAAAGAAATGGAAAAGAAGCATCCACTCACTAACTGATGTCCATCGCCAGCGTGCCTAAATGCGCTTGAGAGGACTCCTGCAAGGTGTCTAACATGAGGTCTATGTTCAAGTATGGTTAGCATACTCGAACAAAAGAAACTGAACTTGATCGTGTATGTCATGAATGCATGTTCATGTTGTTTACGTGATGACATGGCTATTGTGATGACTTAAGATGTTTATTTAACATCCTAAGCTACACGCACACGGTGTTCAACTTGGCTAAGCTACTAATACACATGATATGACAGGTTCATGATGTGACGTGATGCGCTCTTAACATGACATCCTCATGGCGTGCTTAAAGAGGACATTGTAACATAACCTATTAGTCAGTTGAAATGGCCAATGTATCTATTAACCAAATGCCCAATTCAGCCTAATCATTTGGCCAAGAATAATGTACACACATATGTATCATCAATACATGACATATTATTGATTCTTAACTCAACAAATATCAAACTTTTCACTATTAAGATGCATTCAACCAAGGCCTTCCTAAGGCTTCATGAGTTTTAACATCACACTATGCAACATACACATGAACATAACTTAATACTCAAATCAAAGGAAAACGAACACTCACCACTAATAATCATGTATTTGACCAACACTCAACTTTTACAACTTTAGAAGTTTCCAACTTAAATCAATACACACACTGAAGTCATAATACATCTTAAGCATGAATCATAACAAATCATCAGCAAAACACAAAATATCAACCCCAACACAAACTCCAAATATTTGTCCATGGCACCCATTTTTGGGGAAAAATTGGGTGTTCACCAAAATAAAGCTTATACCATGTGAATATATCATGAAATACATGAATAACACCACCCCTAAGCCTAAACATGTAATTTAGACCAATCTGTTGGGATATATTCCATAAAGCTTCATATAATATGTAAATAGAACTATTTGTTTAAAATAAAAGATTCATTATTCATTTATCAATTATTTTGATCACATATTATAAATTATATTGTTTACCCTTGATTATTTATGTACCTTCAGGCTTAGTATATGAGTGTCATACACAAGAGGATTTGAGTCTGAAATTAGTAATCTAAAATAGTCCATATATTGCACATAAAGTGTGTATTTTTTATGGTTTATCTATAACTACGTTCCATTCTATAAATGTATGGCGACCTTGATTCAGGATCATCCATTTGGTGACATGAGAGTAGAGACATATTATATAATGTGATCATATAGGACTGGACCCAAATAGAATTGAATTTCTTATAATATCTGTTAAATAAATAAATTCATTTCAATCTATTAGATGGTCATATAAGGATTGATATGAATCCTGAGTGCACTACGAACTCCTGCATGGCAGGCTATGTCATTTGATTTACAAAGGTGAAGTTGGTGTTGAAATCTCGACCAATAGCTATGTACTTTGGGGACGTGGTTTGGTGTGTAGCTAGAGACATTTTACATAGATATGAAGTTCACTCATTGTGAGAAGTAGAGAAGTATCTTCCTTAAGGGTTGTTTTGGTACTTGAAAGATTAGAGCACTGAAGTCTTTCTATTATAGAAAGATAAATATTCATAATAGTTATGAATAAATCGTTTATTAGAGAATCAATAGTACTCAAGTTAAAAATAATTAGAGGGGTATAACGAATATTTTGACATGACTCTAAGTATAAGATATCAATGAAGTGTCAATCCGTATGTAACGACTATATCGATAGACACTGACGTAGTTCAGCTTATATAATATATCTATAGTGATGAGAGTGTAACTTTAGGTTCTTAGAGGAGTAACATAAAATTAATCATTCGGAATATTTAATTAAAGAGTTATTAATATTTTGGGATTATTAGAGCTCGGAACTGTAGGTCTAGTTAGTCTATGTGCTAGCTCGATATACTGTAGCAAATTAAATATAATCAGATATCCAATTATTAACTCACATGCATTGATATTATTAATATGATTAATAATATATGTCACACTTGAAACTTATATTATTTTTAATATAACATTTTTTATTTCGGATAAATAATTGTGAGATAATCATTTAATTTAAACTATTATGTCTGTAAAATTTTATTTTATATATAATTTAATAAGTTTTATTTTGTAAGTAAATGAATTTAAAATGGTGATTTTAAATTCATCATTTTAAAAATGGAAATTAAATATTTTATTTTGACAACTTAATTATGTCTTTATGAAGACATTAAATAGGAATTTAATCATTGCCAACTTAGGCCACATGGCCGATTTTTTTGAGGTGGCAAGGCTAAGGTTTGTTTTGTTTTGATTACAAATTAAACCTAGATATAAAAAGGAAAGAAAGTTTTTTTTTTAGGTTAATCATTTTTGAAAAACCCTAGCCCCCTTGTTCTTCACTCTCCCTTAAGAGTTTAGATAAAAATAAAAGTTAAGAAAAATATATTGTGTGACAAACTTTTGATCTCTAAATGGTTTAAGGACTATTGTGTGCCCTTTCTAGTATTTATTGGTTATGAGTTATAGCACATAAGACTCATTGGAACACAAAATAAATTCTTCATTTTCCCTTTAGTGGTACACGACATTGAGCAATTTTTCTTGCTCACTGTCGCACTTTTTTGGCCTATAGGGCTGTTTTGTTAACATGTTTTTGTGAAATTTTTAGGGAGATTAGGGGTTGTATTTTGGGTGTTATTTGAGGTGGTTTTTAGTTGAAAAATCAGACTTGAACCCTTGCCTACAAAATGATGTGGAAATGGCTCCCAAATTCAAATTTTTTTTTTTTTAATTTTTTTTATAATGAAAAGAGAAGATGGTGAATAATGATTGTTATATATAACAAGGGGCTGATTTTTGGTTAGCAAAGAGTGGTTTTGATCGAGCCACTTTTCTAAATCATAATAGCAGTCCTAAAATTACTATTATCCAAGAAAGAAATGTAGTTTTGACCAAGTCCTGGTCAAAATTTGGGAAAATGATCAACATGAAAGTTGTAGGTCTTGGTCGTATTTTTCCGACTATATAACAATCACTAAAATCGAACATCAGGAGCAAAATTTACGACTAAAATACCAAAAATTATATGTACTCAGTTAAACTAAAAAGAAAATGCTGAAACTGAAAATTTATCTTGAGTCTTCGGTCGGGATTTCTAAGGTGTCTAACTTACTAACACATGAATATATGAATAATAACATGTCATGCATGTGAATTACTTTACTAGACATGTCATGACTGACCGGGGTGTTACAAAACATACTTGCCCATTTGAATTTGTGTTGTATCAAGTTTGATTTCAGCGCAAAACGTCTATCCAAGTACTTGTTCATATTGCTATAGCCGCAAGTAAATTTGTAAGATACACCAAAATAATTACATATTACTCTTGGACCTTCATTTTTAGTCTCGACTAAATGAAAATGAATTTTGACAATATCTGAAGGTCGATACTTAACTTATTTTCTTCGTGTACTGATACTTTGGCCACTTTCTTGAGTTGACATATTGGATATGATATTCTGAGATGAGATTGCCATTTTCTGTTGCTGTAAATGTTGAAGAATTGTAAAATCAAATCAATTGGAGAATTGAAAATGAGAGAATTGGAATGAGGTAATTAAGAAAATTGAGAGAATTGAAAATTAGAGAATTGTTGGTGTGTAGACAAATGAATTATGGCTCATATTTATAGATTATTTGGTTAATTTTATGATGCCTAAATTACCCTTGAAAGTAGTCATTTTATTACTATTATTGAGAGTGATTTAGATAATTTAAAAATATATTAAAAAAATTATTTGGCAAGGAACTGTTTGGCTCATTTCCTCTACTCTGCCAACGGTTACTAGCCGTTGATAACCGTGAATCGTAAGGTTCCAGTCCGGTATCTTGGAACCGGAAGGTTCCGACGATTCCGGTTGGAATCGTCTGGTTCGACTAGGGTAGAACTCGAGCCGAACTGGAAGGAACTGGTTTCAGAACCGGAACCGTTCGGTTCTTTCCAATTTGATTTTGATTCGGTTTTGATTCTAATTCAGTTTCGGTTCTGAATTGGAACTGTAACTGAGTCTAGTTTCGATTTCGATTCCGAACCGAAACCGTAGCTGAGTCTAATTTTTTTTTTAAGATTTCAGAAGTACTCAATAATTGTTTTTCCCACTCCAAAACACAAGGTTTTAATTTGAATGAATGATATAAAAATTAAACAAGAATAAAAAATAATTAAAATCAAAGTTAAAACATATAATCTTCTTTTTTTTTAAAAAAAAAAAATTAATAAAAAAATACAATCAAAACTATGTCTTTTATGATATTTATACCCTTTTATCCTAATTTAGTCTATTTAATATTTTTCTTTTTATCATTATATATTTCTACTTAAAAAAACAAAACAAAACAAAACAAAACATTAAAAAAAAAAAAAAAAAAAAAAAAACACATAGGAGAGCGGGTCACACGGTTTGCGTGCACAACTTAGGATCTCACATGTAACTTTCAAACTCAAAAGACCCACGAAACCAGAAACCACACGCATTTAAAAATAAAGTGCAAAATATCTTAAAAGCCACGGACTGCATCACCATTTCTCACATGAACGATTACCCCAGCAGTTGCCACCGAAGATCCTTTTTGATACTTGTTTATTTATTTATTTTTTTTTTTTCTATCATTGACTGTATCTTGCTTTCAACTTTTCACTGCTTCTCTTCCATCTGATATCTGTTAATCTTCACAAATTTTTGTTTTCTTTTTGGCAATTTGTATTTTATAAATATTATTCAGCTATTTGTTGACATACAATATGTTAATAACTTTCTTAAAATACCTTAATTGTTGTGATTGAAAAAATTGTTTGTTTTTTTAAAAAAATTATTTCATATTTTCGCTTGTGTTTTTGGGGAAAAAAGCTAATAGGGTTTTGATATTTCTTTTTATCTTAAACTCCAAAGCCACCACCTTATCTCTCTATCTATCTCTCTCGTGAAAAAATTCAAGCTTTTGACCGAGGGTGAGAGATGGAAGCTGTTTTGCAAACAAGAGGGCTTCTTTCTTTGCCATTGAATCCAAAAATCAGGAGCTTACAAGCTTCTAATGGTTTAAAGCAGAGATTTTTGGCCACAAAACCGAGAACCCTTGATGGGATTTCATTATCTTCTTCAAATGGGGTGCCAAAATTTCAAGCCTTTATGGCGAAGCCACAAGGGTTTGTCGCAAAGGAGAGTCCTTTGCATATTTGCAAAGCCGAAGCTGCTGCTTCTGCTGATGGGCAGCCTTTGCCTGGTGAAGCTGAGCAACCTAAGTTCTTGGGTATCGAAATTACAACTCTAAAGAAAATTATCCCACTTGGGTTAATGTTCTTTTGTATTCTTTATAATTACACAATCCTTAGAGACACAAAGGATGTGTTGGTTGTGACAGCTAAAGGAAGCAGTGCTGAGATTATTCCATTTTTGAAGACTTGGGTGAATTTGCCTATGGCTATTGGGTTTATGTTGTTATACACAAAGTTGGCTGATGTGTTGTCTAAGCAGGCTTTGTTTTACTCTGTTATTGTTCCCTTTATAGCCTTTTTTGGGGCTTTTGGTTTTTTTATGTATCCCCTCAGTAACGCTATCCACCCTCAGGCACTAGCTGATAAGCTTCTTAACGTTCTTGGCCCGAGGTTTCTTGGTCCCTTGGCAATTATGAGGATTTGGAGTTTCTGTTTGTTCTATGTCATGGCTGAACTTTGGGGCAGTGTGGTGATTTCTGTCCTGTTTTGGGGGCTTGCCAATCAGGTGACAATCATATGATTACTTTCTTTATCAATCTGTTTGCATTATTGTTTAAGGATAAATTGATTTCATTTCTGGAATCGTATTCTTGTGTGTTTATTGCTTTAAAGAATTGAATTGATTAGGTTGTTTGTGTGTGTGTTTTTTTCCTGGAACATCTTCTGTATATGATTAGCTCTGGTTTGAATAGGTAATTGTGGTAAAAGATGGTAGCTCTTTTGTAAAGGCTGTGCTGCAGTAAGTTGGAAAATTGTGAACCAATGATTTGGCATTCATGGGATGCTAAAAATTTGAAAGCGATTTCTAAGTGTAAAATGGGTTATTGAATGCTCCATGTCACATATTTCTGTGATATTATTGATTTTTTATTATCTTCTTTTTTGGAGTTGTCCCTGTTTTTAAAGCCTATATAAAGGAGTCAATTCATTTCATTGGAAGATTTTCCAGTAGCTATACAATTGTGTTTCCACCTTTTAGCCGGGTTAAATTTGGCAGAGAACAAATTGAAAATGCTTCTGGGTGTGATGTGATTAATTCCCATGGACAATAGGTCTGGATGCTTTGCTGGATTCACTACAGCCCTTGTTACTTCGTTTAGGTATTATGAGAAACTGGTAGATTTATAGTTGCCTGTGTTTTTGCTGATGCCAAAATATTTGATGTTGATCCTTGATAGAGATTTCAAAATCCCACATCAATTGTTGTGGTAATAATCAAGTTTCAGACATGTTTATGACTTGAATGTTTTTCATCTCTGTTTCCTTGGCAGTTCAAGGCGCATATTTCTGTTTGTGCGTTAATCATGTGTATCAAATTCCCATCTGTTATTTTTCTGATTTGCATTGGTCTGTTGGCGACTGAAATATTAGGTCGTGCATTCTTGGTGCAGATAACTACCGTTGAGGAAGCCAAACGATTCTACCCTTTGTTTGGACTTGGGGCCAATATTGCCCTGATTTTCTCTGGCCGAACAGTGAAGTATTTCTCTAATTTGAGGAAAAATTTGGGTCCTGGAGTTGATGGTTGGGCCATCTCCTTGAAAGGAATGATGAGCATTGTTGTCCTGTTGGGGCTTGTAATTTGTGGACTTTACTGGTGGGTGAACAATTTTGTTGAACTTCCCACCCGTAGTAAGAAGAAGAAGGTAATATTTTCCTTGGACATAATATGTTGTTAATTATTTTTGAATTGCATCAATTCTCTGGTATCTGCTTATTGAAAACATAATGACTTACACTATCTTGTTACATGCATCTGAGAAATTGGAGTCTGCTTGTTGTGTCTATATTATCTTGCTTTAGGTGCTGGAAATGTTTAGTTGTGTTTCACTGTATGGATTACAATTCATAAATATGATATGTAGTGTGACATCTCTTGAGAGCATCATTTGTGCAAAGCAAATGTTGCTATTTTTATCAAAGCAATCCAAGGAAAAAAGACATGATTTGTGAATTTTCTATACTAAGCACCCAACTATACTGACACACAACACCGTGCAGGTGCGCGGTTGCACTTACCCATAGGCATAATGATTTGTAGAAATAGTTGAATGTGTCGAGTATCAAGATGTTCTACCGTGGTCTGTAGTTACTTGTCATTAGAAAGTCATTTTCCCCCCTTGTTAATCCATTTGCAGGAGAAGCCAAAGATGGGTACAATGGAGAGCTTGAAATTCTTGGTGTCTTCAAGATACATTAGGGATCTTGCTACTCTGGTGGTTGCATATGGTATCAGTATTAACCTTGTAGAGGTTACATGGAAATCGAAGCTCAAGGCTCAGGTGAATTGAATTTCCCTTCTGCCTGTATCTTCATCACGTCATGGGCTTCACATTGTCTGATTATCTGTTTCCCCTTCTCTCATTTTTGTAGTTCCCAAGCCCGAATGAATACTCTTCCTTTATGGGAGACTTCTCAACTGCCACTGGAATAGCAACATTCACGATGATGCTTATAAGCCAATTTGTATTTGATAAATTTGGATGGGGAGTTGCAGCGACGATCACCCCAACAGTCCTGCTTCTTACAGGAGTTGGGTTCTTTTCTCTAATATTGTTTGGTGATCCTCTTGGACCTGCTTTTGCCAAGTTCGGGATGACTCCTCTTCTTGCTGCTGTATATGTGGGTGCCATGCAAAACATTTTCAGTAAGAGTGCCAAGTACAGTTTGTTTGATCCTTGCAAAGAAATGGCCTATATTCCTTTAGACGAGGACACCAAGGTTATAACTTTTTACTTTATCAAGCATTTTGGAATTCCTTTTGGTATTGGTTTCAGTCATATTTAAAACCAGATAATGTCAGTAATGTTCATGTTTGATCTAAATTTTGATTGTGATATCTTTAGACTGAAGATCATTGTACAATTCATCTCTTGTTGACTTTGCCTATCAAATGCTTTTGTTAGGTTAAAGGAAAGGCAGCCATCGATGTTGTATGCAACCCACTGGGGAAATCTGGAGGAGCTCTCATTCAGCAGTTTATGATCTTAACCTTCGGGTCACTTGCAAATTCAACTCCTTACCTTGGAGGAGTACTTCTGGTGATCGTTCTTGCATGGTTAGGGGCAGCCAGGTCTTTGGATGGCCAGTTCACAGCTTTGCGTCGGGAAGAAGAGCTCGAGAAGGAGATGGAAAGAGCTGCTGTTAAGATCCCAGTTGTCTCCCAAAACGAAGGCGGAAATGGTACTCTTCCAGGTGGATCAGAATTGAATCCAGCAGGTGACTCACCTAGTGAAACATCTAGTCCCCGCAATATTTGAAATAATTCTCTCATTACTGGTCGCAGGATATGCATGAGAAGCACCATTACTTGAAGTATTGGTTGTAGGATCTTCTCAAATTACAGAAATAACAGTAGCTAAAAAATGTACTTTGTAGATTTTAGATTTGGTTTACTCATACATTCATGTTCTTTGTAGAATTTAGATTTGGTTTAATTTAATAACCTCATTAAATTTAATAATTTCCTTGATATACCTTGTTCCAAATATGTACGTTGCATTTGGTTGATTAGCCAGAAATTGTTGATGGTTATGAGAGTTTGATCTCATATACATTAAGGCTCAAGTGGCTCTCAGGTTGTAGAGCAGAAGTGCTTTAGAAGGAATGGCATCATTGGCCCAAGTGCTTATTTGGAGACCAATTTGGACACCTACTGTGCATTAGAAACAAGATACTGATTAACAATCTGTTCAAGCCCAAGCTGCTAGGTGGCCATGGTTCGGTTCCGGTTCCACACTTAAGTGGAATCGAAACCGTAATCGGAACCGAACCGTACGGTTCCTGTTCCGGTTCCTTCGGTAATTTTTTTTTTTTTTACTTTTTGAAAATAAAAAAATTGAGATTTAAACATTAATTGGGGATTAGGATTCGTCTTGGAACCTTACGGTTCCAACCGGTTCGGTCTGGGTAAGAACCCTAACCGAACCGGTCAGGTTCCGGTTCGATTTCGGAACCGGTTGGAATCGGAATCGTCCGGTTCCAATCGGTTCGGTTCTGGTTCCGAACCGGAACCTGGTCCAATTGGTTGGAATCAAGCTAACACATGGAAGTGAGAGCTACAATTTTGGTCCGTGCTCACACAGAAATGAAGATGTAGCCTACCAAAAAGACAAAAAGCCAGAGAGTTCACATGTTTGTTGTACAAAAATTGGCTCATAAATGCCATCATTTTGTTCATTTCTTTGGCAAACAGCATGGTAACTTGCTTGCACCCATATTTATATAATCAATTTGACTACAAAATTCGATCGACCCATCATTTCAATTGTCTTATAAAATAATTCGGCCCAATCAAAAGATAAAGTTATCCGCGTCTCTCTTTCCAAAAGTTGCAAATTATAGGATCATGTACATGTTTAGGAGAAAATCTAGGTTAAAATATTAAAAAATAATTAAAAATATAGGTATTAAATCATACATATTATTTACTAAT
The DNA here is from genome assembly GCA_019454045.1 of Zanthoxylum bungeanum. Classification (NCBI taxonomy): domain Eukaryota; kingdom Viridiplantae; phylum Streptophyta; class Magnoliopsida; order Sapindales; family Rutaceae; genus Zanthoxylum; species Zanthoxylum bungeanum. The sequence continues at coordinate 133,226 of SKCR01005845.1, read as the reverse complement.
TTGTTGGTGATATCACGCCACTCATACCTCCGTTGTACCAAAGAATTACTTCATGGGGTGGATGAAAAATCTCAACTCATTATTCGAACTCGAGTGATTACAAAAGCGAGAATATTTTCCAAGTGGGCAAAATTCTAACAACATTGAATAGAAGAAAGTTTCAAAAAAATATTATCATGACACATAACACACACACTATCATGTTGCTGGTGTATATGTATGTGTGACCATTTCAGTTTCAAGTCTCTTTCAATCTTTTGTGGTGGCGTTGTTCTTCTTCTTCATATCAGAGAATGAATGATGATTTGTCAAGTTTCATTGGAAGGAATATTAACGAGCATTTAAAGAAAATTGTCTTCACTCTCCCTCTCTTATCCTTCTTCCTCTTCATTCACATCCTCTCAAGCTCCAATTCCATTTCCTATCCCTTAGAAAAAATCTCCATTCCTAAACTACCCCCCATCATCTTTCACATTTCAAGGCCACTTCAGTCAAGTTACATTCACAAATTTATATTAACAACACCCTCTTCAATTTGCAGCTACCATATCACTACTAAACCAAAATGAACAATCTCTCCTTGCCAGAATCTGTCACTTTCCCGGGAAAACCAACCCAGTTCGCAGCTGAATGCTGGTTCGACGACGCGTGCATTTTAGACATAGACTACTTTGTCAAGACCATAGCCGGCATCAAAGCTAAAGGAGTCCGGCCAGACCTAATTGGCTCAATCATAGCTCACTATGCATCCAAATGGTTACCAGACTTAGCCAACGACGCCACCACCAAGGGCTTAACAAATTTCCAAGGTTCCCCAGAAAGTGTCACGGCTTCATGGATGAAGAAACGTTTCTTTGTAGAAACCCTAGTGGGAATCTTGCCTCCTGAGAAAGATTCACTCCCATGCAACTTCCTCTTACGTTTGCTTCGCACAGCGAACATGGTGAACGTAGAGCCTGCTTACAGAGAAGAGCTTGAGAAGAGGATTTCATGGCAATTGGATCAAGCTTCGTTGAAAGAATTGCTGATACCTTCGTTTAGTCACACTTGTGGCACGTTACTTGACGTTGAGCTTGTGTCTAGGCTTGTCAAGAAGTTCGTTCACTTGGATATTGAAGGTGCTAAGAGTAGTGCTTCTTTGGTTAAAGTTGCTAAGCTTCTTGATTGTTACTTGGCTGAAGCTGCCATGGATTCTAATTTGAGCTTATCAGAGTTTGTTTCGCTTGCTGCTGCTCTCCCCAGCCATGCTCGTGTTACTGATGATGGACTTTACCGTGCCATTGATACTTATCTCAAAGTAAGCTTACATGATTAGTTGTTAATTACATAAATTTTATAATTATGTGCTAAAATTATATATATGTATATATAAAAATTATAATTGGATATATAAAAGTAAAGCAAATAGTGTTGTCAGAACATGCAAAAAAATAGTAATGGTGAAGGGTTCCAAATTGTTTTTTTTATTATAATACCATATTAAAAATGATATTGGACTCCGAAGATATCAAATTCGGTCGAACTTGTCATGTGTCAAGTGAGGTTGGGGAAGACCTAAGCTAATATGGACATAAACCAAAAAATGATAATTAAATTTTACTTAAGTTAATGACATAATAATTTCAGATAAAGTATAATAACATTAAAAAATACATTTAGTTGATTTCAGAAAAGTAGTTTTGTTTTTTTTTGACTATATGATAAAATTTTTGTAATTTTAATATGTGTTTTATGATATTGTCGTTCTGTAAAATTTATGTCTGTCGGATATATCATGTATGTATAAGTACAACAACCTACGTATGTAAAAAAAATGTACACATGTTTATGGTCCTATTAGTTAATTTAATTCCAAATATACAATTAATGGAGATATTTAAAAATTTCTCATTGATTAGATATCATTTCATTCTCTCACTAGTTAACAATTAGTTTTACTAATTAACTTCTGATCCAAAGGTGGGTAATTAATAGAAATTGTCAAAAGGGAAATGAATACAGAGGAAAGAATATCATATTTGACTAAAAAGGTTTAAATGGGTGGCAGTGTCAGAATTTTGATTTAGTGGGATAAAATTTAATATTTATAAAAAGTGATAGATATTAAAATTATTTAATTAACAAATTAAAATTTTAATATTTTAATTAAATTTCAGGGGTTGGTGTGCAGCATAAGATTCTTCATGTGAAGTGTTAGGTGGCAACGAGGGTTCTTTGCAGGATGTAAATTGACATGAATGCCCTTTATGCTTAGGGGATAAACCTTGAATTTGCTTGAAATAATTTGCTTTTGTCATGTGAAAAGATAAGTGTAAGCATACCTCTTTTGTTTTTGTACAGATGTACTCCAACCTAAAGTTTAATATTTTCTATATTATTACATTCCAGCCCCTTAAGTTTAGCTTCAGGGGTGTTAATTGAAATTTAGCTTCATTTTAATATTATTACATTCCAGCCCCTTAAGTTTAATTTTTTCTATTATGACATTTTTAAGTTAATAATTTCTTAATGTTGAACCAAAATCCTGATTCCGTTGTTGTTTCGTTCTCTGCCAGGCACATCCCGGAGTCGCAAAGCAAGAAAGAAAGAGTCTTTGCCGATTAATCGACAGCAGAAAGCTCTCACCGGAGGCATCCCTTCATGCAGCTCAAAATGAACGGTTACCAGTGAGAGCCGTGATTCAAGTCCTATTCTCCGAACAAACAAAGCTGAACAAACAACTCGACTGGAGCGGCTCGTTTAACGGCACCAGAAGCCCTAAGATAGGGCTCGATCCCCCGGCGGCTCGTTGCATGTCAAAACGTGAAGCGAGTGCTCAGCAAATGGAGATAAGAAAGCTGAGAGAAGACGTGCTGAGGCTGCAAAGCCAATGCAATGCCATGCAAGTGCAAATCGAGAAGCTGGTCGAGAAAAAGAGAGGGTCGTCGTTCTTTAGATGGAAGAAGCTTGGGATAATGCCTTCGATCAAGAGCAGTGCTATTAGTGTTATGGAGAGGATTGAAGAGAGTGATAATAGAGAAGAGACTGCTACTTTTGGGAGACAAACGCCTATTGACATGAAAACTAAGCTGGTTCAAGGCAAGAATGTGCCCAAACGATGGAGAAATTCTATGTCTTAAGATTGATAATTTGGCTTTGCTTCATTTTTTTATTTTTTTTTTATTTTTATTTTATGTTTGTGTTGTGAATTGAAATTATGTAAGGATGGGAAATAATTGTCTCTTTCAAAGTTTCGAGCTTTTACCACTTACTTTCATTTGGTTTTTATATCGAGTAATCATAAGTGCACATTCAAATAACACATTCAATCACAGACTCTAAATATAATAATTTAAATTTATGATTTTTATTTATTTTTTAATTTTTTATTATGTTTAGAGTGTATTTTTGGATGTACATTTATCATTCTTATTTTATAATACATCGTCAATTTTAATGTCAAAAGATAATGTAAAATTACACAATCTGTAAAAATAAAAAGTAGTGAAGACGTGTGTCAACACAGGTCAATACTTGTTGTGGCTAGGGATGACAATTTTACCCGCAAACCCGCAAATCCGTAAAAAATCCGCCCGCAATGGGTAGAATTTGGTAAATATATTAGTGGGTGCGGTGCGGGTTTGGTAATTTAAAGCAGATGCCGCTGCGGGTGCGGTGCGGGTTTGGTATTTAAGAAAAAAATGCGGGTATCCGCATACCCGCAATATTATTTTTTATTAATTAATATTTTTAGGACAATATAAAAAAACATTCATATAAAAACAACTAACAAAACCTAAACCTAAAACACTAATCCACAGTTCCACACTCCCACTCTGCCGCAACTCGCAACCTGCCCAACTGAAGATTTTTTGCATGACTATTATTGTTTTTTTTAATCATACTTGTTAATAAAATTATAATACAAAAATTTGGATTAAGTTCACATGATCAAACGGGAGATGAGCAAAATAAGCTAGTATTTACTGCAACTTCAATAGCTTTCATGCTTCTTCATTACACTTACACCACTTGAACCTTGTAAGCATCACTTTTATTACACTTAGCATAAAAAATATGACCAAAGATTGGTGATTACTTTTTAGCTTATGTTCGATTGAGTTGACTAACTTTGATCATTATAATTATGAAGGGAATAACTCGTTTTAATTATGTTTATATGGAAAAATAAACATATGGTATCGAGTCTTTCATACATTATGTTATCTATGTACTGTATATACATACATTGCATGTTGTATATGTCAAATGAAAAACAAATGTGAAAACTACAGCTAGCAATTAAAAATAAATTATTTAATTAAAAAAATTATATTATTAAGAACACAAAGTAATTCAATATTTTAAAAACCCGCAAAAAATCCGTTGGGTACCAGTGCGGGTTTGGTAATTTATTTTTATATGCGGTGCGGGTTTGGTAATGAAACTTAAAACCCGCAACGGGTATGGTGCGGGTTTGATAATTTATTTACATATGCGGGTGCGGGTTTGGTAATGGCAAACCCGCACCATACCCTACCCACTGCCATCCCTAGTTGTGGCGCAAGCCCAATTTCTAGTTCTATTAGAACTCAATCTCTTAAGAAAGAAAGCCGATAGAAGCTCCTATAAAAGAACAAGTCCGGTTTTAAACCTAAAAAAAAATCATACATTTGGAGAGCACAAAGCGGAGAAGAACACATAGTGTAAGACAATAACCAGAGACTCAACCTGAACTGAAGATTGAAGTAGAGGACCTCATCACGAGTTCTTTCTTCCCTTTATTCTTTTAGTTCATATTTTTGAATTCTTTGAAATTACCTACAAGCGCGCACAAACATACAATCTCTATACCTAATAGGAAAGGGGGTGGATTATGTAATGACCTAATATTACAGAAATATAAATCTTTTCAATTTTAAGCCACTAAGTTAGTAGCTTTACCAATTAAGCTTATGTCAATTTTCTCAATCACAATATATTCCTAAATACAAGTTACTAAATGATAAGAAAATATAAATATAACTTGCGATAAATAAAGAGTTAAGGGATTGATAAATTTGACACCAGATTTATAGTGGTTCGACCAACAATTCCTATGTCCACTCCCACGAGGGGCGCTTGAAGCTTTCCACTATCAAAAGTGACTCCGCACTTTACACCTTGAGTTTTCTGTGACTCACTCACAACCAAGAGTTTTTCGTGGTTCACTCCAAACCCCTAGTTTTTCTAGGTTCACATCAAATCTTTTACAACACCAAGAGTTTTTCACTTAGATTCACTTTTTAATCTTTACACAAATTACCCTTTTGAGTATACACACTCAACAATGGACTTCACAATCAAGTGTTTGAATAAGAAAGTTTACAATACAACTTGGGCAATCACAAAAGATAAAGAAGATTTAGGATGTGAGTTTCTAACCCAAGTATCTCAAGCTCACTAAATGGTAATGAATGAGTAGTGTGTGAGTATTTTTTTTTTTTTATGATCATAGTGTTTAATAAAGAAGATTTAAGTTACTCTCAATATTTTTACCTTAGAGAAAATATAGGAAGGTGTTAGAAGTTGGCAAAAATGAAATTTAGGCTCAATATTTAGTGAATGTGAGAAACTGTCCAAGTTCTCTATTTGAGACCAGTATGCAAGTCTACAGTAGCTGGTATTTCGATCATGCAAATATAACGGTTATATTACCGTTGAAAATTAAAGCGCACATGTCGGATTACTGACATGAAATGCATTTTTCAAAGGAACAGTCTCGTAAGACACCTCAAGAAGTTGAGGAAATGAGACACATCTCATATGCCTCAGCAGTTGTTAGTCTCATGTATGTTATGTTATGCACAAGATCAGACATATGCTTTGTAGTGGGAGTAGTCAGTAAGTTTCAGTCTAACCTAGGATTGGATCATTGGATGGTTGTGAAACATATTCTCAAGTATCTTAAGAGAACGAGAAATTATATGCTTGTATATTCTGGTGAGGATATGATCCTTAGGGGATATACGGACTCTGATTTTCAGACAGATGTCGATTTTAGGAAATCAACATCTAGATCAGTATTTACCCTAGAAGGTGGGGCCATTGTGTGGAGGAGCATAAAGCAATCTTGTATTGTTGACTCCACTATAGAGACTGAGTATGTAGCAGCTTGTGAAGCAGTTAAAGAAACAATATGGTTCCGGAGGTTCTTGGGAGATATGGAAGTTGTTCCAGATATGGATAAACCATTCACACTTTATTGTGATAATATTGGTGCAGTAGCGAATTCCAAAGAACCAAAAAGCCACAAGGGGGAAAACATATAAAGAGAAAATATCATCTCATCAGGGAGATAGTGGAGAGATGAGACGTTTCTATCACGAAGATTGCATCCGTAGAGAATCTAGTTGATCCGTTTATAAAGATCTTGCCGGCTAAAGTGTTTGAAGGTCACCTAGATGGTCTAGAATTATGTGACATGTCCCATTTGCTCTAGTTCAAGTGGGAGATTGTTGGGATATATGCTCTAGAGCTTCATGTAATATAAATGAAATTATATATTATGAAATAAAAAATGCATTATTCATTTATCAAAGTGTTTGTTTAATATCGCATATTGTAAATTATCTTGTTTACCTTTGATTACTCATATGCCTTCAGACTTAGTGTATAAGTGTCATACACAAGAGGATTTAAATGTGAAGTAAGTAATCTAAAATAGTTTATAGAGAGCAAATAAAGCGGGTAATTTATTTGCGGTTTCTCTATAGCTGCAGTCCATTCTATAATTGTATGGCGACCTTGATCCGGGATCGTCCATCTGGTGACATGATAATGGAGGAACCTTATATGATGTGATCATATAGGATTAGACCGAGATAGAAATGTGTTTCTTATAATATCCGTTAAATAAAGAAATTCATTTCAATCTACTAGATGATCATATATGGATTGATTTGAAACCTAAGTGTACTACGAACTCCTGCATGGTAGGCTATGTCCTTTGATTTACAAATGTGAGGTTGATGTAGCAATCTCGACCAATAGCTACATAATTTGGGGACATGGTTTGGTGTGTAGCTAGAGATGTTTTACATAGATATGGAGTTTATGCCTTCTTGCGAGAAGTAGATGATTATCTTCCTTAAGGGTTGATTCGGTACTTGAACGATTAGAGCGCTCAAGTCTTTCTGTTACAAATAGAAAGATTAACATTCATAATAGTTATGAATAAATTGTTCATTAGAGAATCAATGGTACTTAAGGTAAAAATAATTAGAGGAGTATAACAGATATTATGACCCGATTCTAATTATGAGATAATCGTGAAGGGTCAATCCGTATGTAATGACTATATCGATGGACACCGACGTAGTTCGACATATATTATCCATCTACGACATTGAGAGTACAACTTCAGAATTTTAGTGGAATAACCTGAAGTTAATAATTCAGAATATTTAATTAAGAGTTTAATTAATATTCCAGTATTACTATAACTCGGAACCGTAGGTCCATTTGGTCCCCGTGCTAGCTCGATATATTATAGTAAATTAAATATAATTGGATAGTCCAATTATAAACTCACATGTATTATTAATATGATTAATAATATATATGTCACACTTGGAGCTTATATTAATTTTAATATAAGATTTCTTTTTCATATAAATGATTATAAGATAATCATTTAATTTAAAATATTATATTTATTAATTTATATCTTGTAAATAAGTTAATAAGTTCCATTTCGGAAGTGAATGGATTTTAAAATGGTGATTTTAAATTCATCATTTAAAATATGGAAGTTATAATATTTTATTTAGGCAACTGTGGGAACACAGGAACTGGGCGACGCATGCTGTCCCGGGCTCGCGGCCCGGTCGGGAGTACGGAGTACCCACGGGGGGCTAAACCAGAGAATAATGGAGTCGCCACCCGGTGTGAACCGGGAAAATGAGATTTAAAGCCGCACTCACCCCTCGCAAGGGAAGACCTCAAACCGTTGGGTTCAGAATTGTCCCTTACTTATGTCACTTGTAATGAAAGGATTTGTGTAATAATTTAATCAAGCTTAAGTAACACTTATTTCCAAGAGTATCATGCTTCTAAATTCATATGCGCAAAAATAAAACTTACACCTAAATTTGCATATATTTCACATCTAAGATTGCATGCTTGAAAATACGTCAAAGTAGCAACGAACATACAACTTCATTGGCATATTGTATTCATGGAAACACAAGCACACACTAATCACGCAAGCACACATAAAAGCGAATCAAATAATGGCGAACATGTGATTTCATAGACATATCATACTTATACGTGCGGAAGCATAAAGAAATAGCCATTACATGTCCATGCGTAAATAAAAGGGTCAACTAAGTACATAATGCAAAAAGACACTTAAGGATGCAATTAGGCATTAAAGTAGCATGCTATGACGTGGTGCAAAAGAAGATAACTAATATGGACACAAACACACATGTGAGCACTTTTCCAAGTGGTACGTGGAATTTTATCCCAAGTACAGACCGCACTACCGTCCATTCGGAATCGGTTACGGAATTTATGTCTGGGTTTCCATCCGATATACCACAAGAAATAATACTCAAATGCTATCATGACATGGATATATGAATTGTAATACGTTAAGCCAAGACTAAGGGATAGATGATGTAATCAATATATGAAAGACGCGGCAAATATCGTGGTAAAGGTAGCCTTTTAGGCTTTTCTTTCCCCAAATGGAGAACCTTTTTAGTCCAACACAATAAGCCCATGCGCTTTTCATTACAATGCGTACAAAGATAAAGATAACTATATGAAACTTCGTATACCCGATTGAACACATCTTACATTCAACCGAATATACATCAACCGACGCGACAAAGCATCGTGGTAAAGGGTTTTAACCCCTCCAAATATGGGACTGTTTTGGCGCGTTTGGAGGGGTATTGGGCTGCTGTTTTAGGGGCAGAATTTTTGGTGATGTTTGGGACAGTTTTCACGGTAATTTGAGGGTTATTTTGAGGCAGAATTATGGGCTATTGTGGGGCTGATTTTAGGCTGGTTAGGGGGCTGTTATTAACGTGTGAATGAAGGCAGATTGGTGGCAGTTTGTGGCATGAATGAAGGCTTTATTGATGGCAGTTTGTGGCGTGAATGAAGGCAGATTGTGTTGTGGTTTGGACTGATGAAGTCTAGGTAAGATTTGTGGATGTGGGGTGTCACGGTGAATCGGTGAGGTGTTGAGTGGGTTGTGGCAGTGCGTGAGACATGAAGGTTATGTGGCTAAGTGTAAAGGGGCTGTGCGTGAAGATGGTATGTGGACGTGAGGCGTGAGTGGGGGCTAAATGATGAAGTTGCGAGTGGGTTGTGGCAGTGCGTGAGTTGAGGCAGTGGCTTAAAGTAAGTGGCTTGTTGGAGGGTGTTGTTACGTGGGGGATATGTGTGAAGGTGAGGGTAGATGGTGCGGCGATGGAGGGGTTCTTTTGGTGGGTGTGTGATGCGGCAATGGAGAGATTTTGGGAGGCTTTTGGCGTGAATCAGCTAGGGTTTTGTGGCTTTTGTTTTTTTTTTGCCGTGAGTTAGCCAGCGGCAGCAGGGTTGAAGTTTGTGCTATTTTTATAGTGAAAAGCTAGGGTTAGGGTTGCATGGCTTTCAAAGGAAACAAATCATGCAAAATGGGGAGGTGATTAATTGATTTTAAAAAGAGAAAGGATATTCATAATTTATGTGGGTGATATCTTTATTGGTGAGTGATTTATTAAAATTTGATTTTAATTTGGATTTGATTTAGTTTAATTTAGGTAGGGATATATTTTATATTTTATTTGATTTTTTTTAATATGGTATGTGATTTTATTAAATTAGGAATTAGATTTTAATTTCAATTTAATGGTTTTTTTTTTAATTTAAATTTGTGATATGTTTTAATTATTTTTTGGATTGGGCTTGGATGAGATGGGCTAATGGGCTTGGGTGTGAGGCTAGCAGCAAAACCAGAAATACCGATGCCATTCGAACGCTGATTCGAACGCTACACGAACGCCCGCAATCTGTTTGACGTTCGAACGTGGTAACGAACGCAGCACGAATGAAAACAGTGAACTTGTGAAATGAATCTGACGACATACTTATTCTGAATTTCCCATTTCGACGTCCGTTTCCCGCGACTTCCGTGACATAAAAGGTAGTGCCTCTAAATGAGACTCATCATAGGGACTTATATGCAAAAATGCAGTGCCTACAGTCGCCCCCACTTTGATGGGACTTGTGTAATGTGCAACAGTGACAATCCTATCAAAGTTATGCAATGCATTTTCACTTACCTGGCTCGCCAGCTGCCACCTGACTTGCTATGTGTTGAGTTGAGTTGATTTGGTGGTGAGGTGCTGCGACCCCTGGTTCATTCTCGAATCGTGCTCCATTTTTGGAGTGTCATTTTCGGCATCTGTTGTGTGTGTGCCCCATTTTAGAGCGCCATTTTCGGCATCTGTTGTGTGTGCTCCATTTTGGAGCGCCATTTCCGGCATCTGTTGTGTGTGCTCCATTTTGGAGCGCCATTTTCGGCATTTGTTGTGTGTGCGCTCCATTTTGGAGCGCCATTTCCGGCATTTGTTGTGTGTACTCCATTTTGGAGTGCCATTTCCGGCATCTGTTGTGTGTGCTCCATTTTCGAGCGCCATTTTCGACATCTGTTGTGCGTGCTCCATTTTGGAGCGCCATTTCCGGCATTTGTTGTGTGTGTGCACCATTTTGGAGCGCCATTTCTGGCATTTGTTGTGTGTACTCCATTTTGGAGTGCCATTTCCGGCATCTGTTTTATGTGATCCATTTTCGAGCGCCATTTTCGGCATCTGTTGTGGTAGCAGTCCATTTCTGAATCGTGATGTCCGAGAATGTGGCTCATTTTTGAACCGTGACTTGATGAGGTGGTCTTTGCCGCTACAATCATGCGAATACAAAACAAAAATTGTATGTATGGATGTATGATGCTGATGTGGGCCTCGCCCCCAAACCGATAACGATGTGGGCTTCGCCCCTAAACTGACACTGATGTGGGCCTCGCCCCCAAACTAATACCGAAGTGGGCCTCGGCCCTGGGACTCATCCCCAAACTGATACTGATGTAGGCCTCGGCCTTGGGACTCATCCCCAAACTGATGATGATGCTGATGTGGGCCTCGACCCTAACTGATACTGATATGGGCCTCGCCCCCAGACTGATACTGAATGGGCCTCGCCCTAAACTGATACTGACATGGGCCTCACCCTAAACTAATGCTGATGTGGACCTCACCCCAAACTGATACTGATATGGGCCTTGCCCCCAGACTGATACTGATATGGGCCTCGCCCCCAGACTGATACTGAAATGGGCCTCGCCCTAAACTGATACTGACATGGGCCTCACCCTAAACTAATGCTGATGTGGACCTCACCCCCAGACTGATATGGGCCTCGCCCTAGACTGATACTGATATGGGCCTCACCCCAGACTGATACTGATATGGGCCTCACCCCAGACTGATACTAATATGGGCCTCAGCCCCATACTGATACTGATATGGGCCTTAGCCCCAGACTGATACTGATATGGGCCTTGCCCCCAGACTGATACTGAAATGGGCCTCGCCCTAAACTGATACTGACATTGGCCTCGCCCTAGACTGATACTGATATGGGCCTCACCCCAAACTGGTACTGATATGAGCCTCAGCCCCAGACTGATATTGATATGGGCCTCAGCCCCAGACTGATACTGATATGGGCCTTGCCCCCAGACTGATACTGATATGGGCCTCGCCCCTAACTGACACTGATATGGGCCTCGCCCCAAACTGATACTGATATGGGCCTCACCCCAAACTGATACTGATGTAGGCCTCGGCCCAAACTGATACTGATATGGGCCTCGCCCCAAACTGATACTGATGTAGGCCTCGGCCCAAACTGATACTGATATGGGCCTCGCCCTAAACTGATACTGATATGGGCCTCGCCCCCAGACTGATACTAATGTAGGCCTCGGCCCTGAGACTCATCCCCAAACTGATGCTGATGTGGGCCTCGGCCCTGGGACTCATCCCCAAACTGATACTAATATGGGCCTCAACCCTGGGACTCATCCCAAACCGCTGATGTCATATTGATGCTTCTGATTGGCTTGCATTTGACGCTCTCTCTTTTTCTCCTTTGAAACATATTATTACAAAACAGAACAAACACAAAAATGATGCAAATATGTTACGTGTATGCATGCATGCATGATTGAGTTTCCTATCCCGCTGGGTTAGGTCTTCTGCCGGTACTCTTGGTGGCTGCTCGGTCTTTTGACAAGTCTGCCATCTTCCCTAACCAACGGGTATCTATGATGGCTTTCAAGACAAAAAGGAGTTAACATGGTGCATATATGCATGAGGTGCATGTGATGCATGAGATGCATGCGATACAAGAAATATGTCAACTCATTAAAATTTTCACACAAATCGGCTCATCATCATTTTAGAAGCTTTTGGGCTAACTGTCATAGGAGTGAACTCGTCCCAGTTTAAATGGCCCAACAAGTTCACATCTCATGGCAAGAATTCCAACCGTATCCAAATGATAATGTTCCTAAACACAAACATATAATGGCCCATTGGCGTTTTTAGAAGCTTTTGGCCCAATCATCATAAGATATGTTCTTGTCCCAGTCTAAATGGCCCAACAAGCCCATACCTCATGACAAAAGGTCCGAATGGATCCAAACAACCATGTTCCCAAACACAGCACAAGTAAATAATTCTTATTAGTTCTACGACTACGGTTCACATGTGGGTTTACGGGGGTGTGGACAAAGGCTCTCGCTGACGAATGATTACCCACAACTAGGTCTCCCCACTCAAGGGTTTGAGCGACCAAGTGAGTGCACCTTTTTTATACACTAAGGTACGTGCCAACGAGCTATGGTGTGTGACTGACTGTCAAATGGACTTCTCGTTGTAGATTCCCCAGAGGGAGGGTGGAGCGAGGCTCTCTTAAGTACCCAAGCCTCTTAGGCTCTTATCGCTTGGTGTCAGGAATAAACAACGAGTCCTCCAAATTAGTCCATCACAGTAGGATACGAGTAGATGATTATCTAGGTGCCTTCACAGATTTTCCTTCTAGAAAGGTAGTGAGTGAAGGAAGACACCAAACCATTACCTAGCCTTAAAAAGTGCCCTTGATTAAACCCCTTTCAACCCACGGTAGACACGGTTGATTAAAGCACAAATCATAATATTATAAGACATTATTTCGGGGCCGATTCTCTATCCCCAGTGGAGTCGCCAGACTGTGGGACACAGAAACTGGGCGACGCATGCTGTCCCGGGCTTGCGGCCCGGTTGGGAGTACGGAGTAGCCCGCAGGGGACTAAACCGGAGAATGATGGAGTCGCCACCCGGTGTGAAACGGGAAAATGAGATTTAAGGCCGCACTCACCCATCGCAAGGGAAGACCTCAAACCGTTGGGTTCAGAATGGTCCCTTACTTATGTCACTTATAATAAAAGGATTTGTGCCATGATCTAACCAAGCCTAAGCAACACATATTTCCAAGTGTATTCTACTTCTAAGTTCACATGCATGAGAATAAGGCTCACATCTAAGTTTGCATATATCATATATCTAAGCATGTTTGAAAGTAAATCGGAATAACAACAAATATACAACTCCATAAGCACGTTATATTCATGGCTGCGGAAACGCAAGTAAACGATAATCATACAAGCATGCATACAACTGAATTGGAATAACGACAAACATGTAATCTCATGAACACATTGTACTTATACATGCGGAAACACCTATAAATGGAAATTGCACGATCATGTGTATTAAAGAGAGGTAACTAGATATACAGTGCAAAAAGAGTAACTAATGGGAACAAGCATGCATGAAATATGCTTAAAGAACCAATTCAGTACGCATGCGTTCGAGTAGCATTCGTAAACGCGTTCGAACGTCAGTCAGAAGGCTCGCGTTCGAGTTGCGTTCTTGGACGCATTCGAACGGGGTAAGACCTGATGCATGATAAAACAGAAAGTATGTGCATTCGAGTAGCGTTCGTAAACGCGTTCGAACGGCATAGGGCCGAGAGCATGCGTTCGAGTTGCGTTCGATGACGCGTTCGAACGGGAACTGGCAGATTGCATACATTCATATGGTTTTAGATACCGCATTCAAACAAGATCACAAAAATGACATATCTAATCACATGGATACCTAAATCATGCATAAAGATTAACATACTAAGGGCTAAATCATGTTTAAGAATAAATAACGCACTAGGCCTAATCAGGCTAAATAAATAAATAACGTACTAACTACATCATGCTCAAATACAAGTTTGGATGAAACGAAATACATGTATCTCTCAAGTGGTACGTGGAGTTTTATCTCGAGTGTAGACCGTACTACCGTCCATTCGGATTCGGCTACGGAATTTACGTCCGGGTTTCTATCCGATATACCACAAATGAGAACACGCATTCCGTTCATCCGGAATTCACATCATGCCTCAACAAACGACTCTCATGCGATAATATATTAAAATAAATAAAAGACAAATGAAAGATAATAAATACAAGGTTCCCTCAGGTCTAACCTTTTTTGTCGTCTCTCGGAAGCTCGTTACACGGACATCGGAGGGGTTAAAGCTCCGCAACTTTCTGGTTCAATGGTTCAACGCTTTAGCTCGCTGTTTCGCTGTATTCTGGTCTACTGTTTCACTCCGTTTTGCTGCTGTTTGTGTTGTATTTTTTGGTTACTGTTTCTTGGTAATTTAGGGGACTTTTTTGGCATTTTAGTGGACTATTTTGAGTGTTTTTAAAGGCTTAAGTGCAGTTTTTTTTGTGATATCTTAAGGATTAAAAGTGCAGTTTTTCATTACTGGTTTAAGTGATTTAGGGGGCTGTTTTAAGGTGTTTTTGCTGCTGTGTTGGGCATGTAAAACAGTGCAGTTTTTTAGTGATAATATCGTGTTATACAGTGCAGTTTTTATGTTCACTGCAGTGCGGTTTTTGGTTGTAATTTTTTGTGATGGAGGGCTGCTGTATAGGGCTGGTTTCGGTGGCTTTAGGAGGGTATAAAGGCTTGTTATTTTCGGCTATGGAGGGGTTGAGGAGGGTGATGTGTTCGGCTATGGAGTGGAGGAGATGAAAAGAATATTTTTTGTTACTTACTCTTGTGATTGGCGTGAATGGAGAGCTTGGAGGGGGGGTGGAAATTCTTTGCTTTTTTGTTTCTTGTGATGGGCGTGCACTAGGAGAGGGGGATGCCTTGGAAAAGTGTGGTTTATATAGAGAAGGGCTAGGGCTTCACCTTATCTCACAAGGAAGGATTTGATTTTGTGTTGAGCAAGGAAAGTCAAAGATTGAGGGGGGACAAATTTGGTTTAATTTAGTATGTAATATATTTGATTTATCTAAGTTAGGCATGATTTTATTTTATGTTTGATTTAATTCGGTAAATGATTTAATTCTTTATTTATTTGATTTAATTAATATTTCATTTAGTTAATACTTAATTTAATTAATATTTGATTTAATTTGGGTGTGTATTAGGGTGAATGGGCGTGTGGGCTTTGGTTGGGCGTGTGGGGCCTTTGGTTGGTGGGTTTGGTTTGTGTGGGCTAGGTGTGTGGGCTTGCGGGGGTTTTAGGTCAAGGTCAAAGGGCTTGCGGGGATTTTGGGCCGAGGTTAGGTGATTTGTGAGTGTTTTAGGCCGGGAATAATTTTTTAAAAAGGACAGCCAACAAGTAACCCGAAGCTAAACCAACGAACTTAATCCGATTATGAGTCAATTCTTGACTCCTCCCTTCCGACATCCGTTTCCCGCGGCTTCCGCGACTTAAAAGGTAGTGCCTCCAACTGAGACTCATCTTCGGGTTTCACATGCAAAAAATACAATGCCTACAGCAACTTCATAATTTCATTTAACAAAAATTATAATGTTACCTAAATACCCTAGGGTGGCTGAAAATTCAAGAGGAAGGGAAATTATTTTCTTTTGTTTTGATAACATATTAAACCCTAAGTATAAATGAAAAATATAGTTTTCTTTTTGCCATTATTCAACTTAGTGAAACACTAACCACCTTTGTTCAAAGTTTTCTCTCAAGTGTTAGAGAAAAAGAGAAGAACAAAAGAAAAGAAAGAAAATTCTTATGTAATATCCTTGATCTCTAAAAAGTTTAGAGATTATTTTTAGTGAGTGAAGCTCACACTTCTCTTTGTTGGTTGCGAGACATAGTACGGAAGACCAATCGGGATTGGAAACGAAAATAAAACATCTTCTTCTTTCTCTATATTGATCACATGGCAGTGAGCAAATTATTTGCTCACTGCCATCATTTGTAAG
Organism: Zanthoxylum bungeanum; assembly: GCA_019454045.1. Taxonomy (NCBI): domain Eukaryota; kingdom Viridiplantae; phylum Streptophyta; class Magnoliopsida; order Sapindales; family Rutaceae; genus Zanthoxylum; species Zanthoxylum bungeanum. Next base: position 116,871 of record SKCR01005845.1, on the reverse strand, counting down.
ATGGTTTTAGAGCTCGGTTTGATTTGATTTTTGTCCAGAAAAATTAGAGAACATAAAAGTACATTTTGTGGATGTTTTGGGTTTTATTTGGAGTGATTTAATCATCCAAAACAGTGGTAGAAAAACAGCGACCAGCAGGAATAAAAAAAATGAGTTGTGCGCGCGTTTTGGGTGCAAACGGATCAGATCTGAGCTGATATTCGAGGGCTGTTTGGGAGCTATTATGGGGCTGGAAAATTGATAAAAATAGAAGCCAAACATCAGTCCAGGGGCTGGTCAGATTCGGCCAAAGAAGGAGAAGGGCAGAAAAAAATTTCATGTCCAATCCGGGTGCCTAAGACGCTTCCGCTGCACTAGGAAATCGGTTCCTACACACTTATCCTAACTTGCCTCAACTATCATAGTTGTCGACGGGCTATGTATAACACATTTCCAGGGATAAACTGGTTTTCATTTTACGCTTTAGGTCTTCCCAACTTTTGATGGCACATTTCCCTTATTGAATCTCCAAATACTTTGTTTCCTCCATCATAACATGGCATCCTCAGACAATGACGTTGTTTCCGTTGTGACCTTGGCAACCTCTGAATCCACTCTTACTTCTCGAAGGTATTGTTTTTCATCAAAAAGAAAACTTTCGACTCGAGCTCTTTCATATCTCTAGCCCCCAGAGGGCCTTGGTTCGGGTACTTTGGACTTACTAAAGTCTGCATTTGTAGTAGCGATTTGTTGGTTTGTAGCTGCACGATTCATGATGGTTACCTTCTCTTCTTTTGTTTGCTTTTTTGAGTGATTACCAAACTACAACATTCTTCGTTAATTTCATTGATCTAAGTTTGTAATTCGGCCCCATGAGTCTCTATATCTCCGCTATGTCTACTTTCGGGCGTATGTTCTGTGCTTGGACCAGCTATGCTTAGGTCACTTGTTTGCAATTCTATAGTATGCACCTTAGCAGTCAATATGTCCAATAATTTGATGGTTCTCATTGTTGAACATCTCATAAAGGCGATAGAAAGATAAAACCAACCATAAAGGCGGTAGAGAGATAAAACCAGCCATAAAGGCGGTAGAGAGATAAAACCAGCCATAAAGGCGGTAGAAATATTGTCAATAATTAATCTAGATTTAAATCAAGTTTTAATCATTATATTTCAATTTATTGATTATAATATAAGTGAGTTTAATCTATGTTTTCATCATAAAAGCTTCACCCTTACCCCATCAGAAAAGAAATTAGCTACTCATTTTGTAATAAAACATACTCGTATTTTTATTATTGAAAGAAAAAGACATTACAAAAAAGCTTTAAATAAATAAACAAACAAGACACTCTCTCTCTAATATTTACAGAGGAATCAATAAAGAAAGTATGAAAATTTATGATGCCGGACGCTCCTATTTATAGGCAAATTTGGTCACGCGTCGCGATGCCAATTTCTTCTTACGTCGCGACGTGAGTGCATGTTGGGGACACGTGTCAAAGAATGGTGAATCCATATTGGGGACACGTGTTGGTGAGTCGGCAGTGTCTTTGTTTCATTAGGCGCGTCGCGACGTGCCGCAGGCTCCATGCGTCGCGACATGAGTAGTAACATGATGGGGACAGGTGTTGAAGGGCGGTGCGTCGCGACGCGATGTATATGTTGGGGTTGGTGCTCAGAGCGCCAATCCGGATCGTATTCATGAATCAGACATAAATACGGTCCGGATTGGCGCTCTGAGCACCAACCCCAACAATTCTCCCACTTGCTCTAGTGCCAATCCACGGTATCATATAATCATCTCAATGTGCATCGTATGCACATGGCCCTCAAAAGTACTGGGTGAGCTTTTGAGGGCCATGTGCATACGATGCACATTGAGATGAGTATATGATACCGTGGATTGGCACTAGAGCAAGTGGGAGAAATTGTTGGGGTTGGTGCTTAGAGCGCCAATCCGGACCGTATATTCAATCTAAAGTATTTTGAAAACTTGATCCTTAAAATACGGTCCGGATTGGCGCTCTGAGCACCAACCCCAACAATTTCTCCCAGTTGCTCTAGTGCCAATCCACGGTATCATATACTCATCTCAATGTGCATCGTATGCACATGGCCCTCAAAAGCTCACCCAGTACTTAAGAGGTAGGCAACAAAAACAAGTCCGCTATGACATATTGAGTTTGTCAAACAAACTCCATCGTTTCCCATAGTCAGCATCATTCATATTTTGTAGAATCTAGATTATACATTAATATGACTCTGATGCTACATCAGTATTATGCTACAGCTACTGAGTTGTCCAATTATTTAAGGATCAAATCCAAAATACTATGAAGACAACCGCAAGCACAATAACAATTCAAAACTTCTATTTTATAAGGTCACTATGCAACTTCATAAGTCAATACTTTATAAGTTGCATTTAATTCCACTATAAAAGTAGAATCCTTCGTGACACTCCCACTGCATCTTTTCTGACTCTTTATGACGAAGACTGTCTAACGTCATAATTAGTCTCAAAACTAATATGACCCTAATGGTTGCAGACTATATTCTCCATGAATTAGAAACTCGTTCTTAATATCTCAAAGATCACAAATAACGTGTTTCAAGATCCATCATATGGTCTATAGGATGTCAAAATAACTCGTAACAATTACGATTAAATCGACATCGATAATCGCACATAATAAAGTATTCACTATGTCATCATCAAATGATACATAATATTGTTTAGACATTCTAATCAATATCTCTTTCGAAAAAGGAATCATCATTTACGAAAGATGAATACTATGTATAAGACATACAATAAATGTCGAACAATTATACTAACTGTCATACAGATAGCCTTGTTATGTCCTTTATTAGATCATATCTAATGTACGAATAATAGGAGTATCTCACAAGTCTCTTGGTTTTATATCTTATATAAAACTTTATATCGTATATAACAGAGACTACTCTCACTGTTTTCACGGAGTAAAGAAGACTTAGGTAAACCTTTTACCTAACAAACATCTCATTATTACTATAATAATGATAATGTTTGTTAGGATATATAACAATAGAAAGTAATTTGTACGCTCCCACTAACCCTTTTATCACATATGTATTCTATATACTTTGACAAGATCAGACAATTTGACGATATCAAAAATATAGAACACATATTTCTGGAAGACTTATCCGAGTCTACAATAGGCTCTGTAAGCTAGCACACTAAACTGCGATCTCAGCAGAACACAAACTCTAGAGCCATTCCAGAATGAACTCTTCAAACAAAGAAATCACAACTGATTTCTTATCTAAATAAGTCATTCAAAAAACGCCACTTTGCATTCTTTAGTTAAAATGTACAGTTTAATATCAATATTAACCAATATATCTTTAATTGTTCAATTAGCGTGACTAAAGATAAGTTTCCTCAGAATCTACAATAGATTGCTGAGTATAACTTTTCTCACTGTCATACTGTAAAGGTCAAACCTTTAATAAGCTCACACTGCTTTCGCTGTGCAAACAATTAGCACATATCATGAACTAATTCATAATGAAAGCTTAATCAAGTTCAAAACTTGATTGTAGTAAGCTATGAACAATCTTAGATCTATGGTTCAATGGTGAACTTCTAGAATCGATATCAAATATCGCTTCCATTATAAGTCATAGGATAATTTTTCTTCAGTAAGAAAACAACGGAACCATTAAGTATCAAATACTCGTGAATGATTCTGTTATCCTATTGGACTTGTACGGAAGATGTATAAGGGTTGTTTCATCTTATTAATTACGTAGTTCCATTTATAATTTATCATTCTCACATTTGACTTCAATAAGTCAAGTCTTTTCTACAATAATTAACATCAGATGTTACACACCAAGTAATAAAACAATTTTATTACTTAGGATCGTAGGAAATATATTCTATTAAATCGAATACAATATTCTATTAAACAGAATAAACGATAAACTTTTACTTATACCTCCAAGGTGTAAGTAATTTCCATTAAATAACTATTATATAAAAGAAACATTCAAATCTTAAACTTTTCAAGATTCAGATTTTCTACCTATACATATCATATATGCAACTGTAGAAAATAATGGAACATTAATTAAAGAGATGAATTAGTGTTACTGGAGTATAACCCCAAGAGTATTGAAACTAATTCGGTAACATTCAATATCAAACGAATCAAATCATATAAGATTCGATTGCTCCCACTACTCAATTCCATCAAGATGGAATCGTGGAAGAATAATATTGAATATGAATCATATTCACTGAATAACCTTAGAACTAATGCTTTAAATTCATACGTTTGATCGTATCAAAGATCTTTGAACAGTTCAAAGACATGTAATGAATTTTGAGGATAGATTCTCTAAAACCTTTAGATTGAATATATTTGAACAAGTCAAAAATGTTCAATCTACGTTTCATCAGAACAGGTTGAAAGTTCTTGATACTTTCAAGACTTTCAATATGTGTTCCTTCAGAAACTCGTAACCAAGTTATGACAATTCATCAACTAAGTTACGAAATAAAAAAAACTACCTTAAGCAATTATTATTTATTAAACCACATACATCCAATGTATCAGTTTAAATAAATTTGGTGGTCCAATGACAATCATTGGTTAAACGAGATCTTAATCACCTTCCTGAATACAATATTCATTAAATGGATAAGGATATGTGGTGTGATCTAGTATCAAACCATCATTTACCATACGGAACAAGCATCCAATGTTTAAGTGATTAAACTCATAAAGCACCGTTCTAAATTATTTACTTTACCGAATAATTTTTCTTAATGCTTATCTCTACATCAATGACACTACTAGTTATTATAAAATATGTAACAATTATTTACAAAGAACAAGTGACTATCCAATAGTCGCAAGTTCCGATATCAAATATCAAAACAATCGTTAACAAATATTTCAAATAACTAGACGGGAGATCTGGTATCCAATACCTATAGTTGTGTTATTGTGAAAATCGATATTTTCTATACACAAATATATGCATATCCTTTCTTTAGCTTTACTATTTGCATTCAACTATTCACAACAATTGTAAATAACTGATTAGCAAATTGTGTCAGACACATTACCTCTAAAGGTAATTAAAGCTTAGAAACGTCATTACTAGATAAACAAATACCTAATAGGGCTTTCTAAATGCCAGTCAAGAATCTCGAGACATGAACTAATTCAAGTCAATTCTTACTGCATAAGAAACTATTGTCTCTAAAGTATTATATCCTAAAGGGGTATCTATCTAGATTATCTATCATGACTTAGAACTAAGTCATTAACCATCTTTATTTTTCAAGAAAATCGGAACAACAGTTCCCGATGGTTTAGACTAATCTAATAATATCCTAGTCTATTAGTATCTAGAACCTATTCTAGAATAACTGCAACCAAGAGTCTATTCAGATAACATATCAAAATGTGTGCAGTAAATAAAAGTTTAATTCTATCTACTATAGAATAAGGAAACAAACAAGCGGCAATTTCCATAATAACATACACTGCCTAAGTTATGGATATTTTAAACTTAGCAGTGCCTCCCACTATTTTTACGTAATGCCGTAATCCCCAACGGAAAGACGAGAATTCAATAATTAAATCGAATTCCATAATAGGAAGAGGACCCCATGAATATATTTCGACTCACAGCAGAGGCACGGTCTCGCCGACGTATATTCACAGGTAGACAACTAATTGTCAATCACTCACTAGTGACTCCAAGGTTCCGGTCCTGGCCGTTTCTCGTTGTCGCTGCGAAGGCAGGCCCACAAGGAGACGTACCAAGGTTAAACTTGTCAATGATAAACTCAAGTTACTTGCGTAACCCTGACAGCTAGGGCACGTTCAGGATTCCGCTTTCGCTTGAATTTATCTAGTATCTAATATACATTCGGCATAAATAATTTCTATCAGCTACACCCTCACAGCAGAGGCACGGTCTCAGATGTAGTCAACGAAAAGATATTTATAAACCGTATTGAAAAGACGGACCAAGAAATAAGTATTCCAAATACCAGTTACTATAAAACATTATTAGCGGGGATATTCCATAAGTGTCATACACCCTAAATCTAATCAAATTAGATTATAACATGCATGTATAAAGTCAAGAAAACATGATTAAACATTGAATAAAACAAGCTAATCATTTATGGAGGCCTAGAATCAGACTCGCTCTGATACCATTTTGTAGGGGTTTTATGGGGAATATCTAGTAACGCAGCGGAAGCGGCGGAAGATCGTATCTTCCGATTTCAAAACTTTTTCTCGGATTAATTAAATAAACATATTTATTAATATTCAAATAATCAAATTATGAAAATAAATTCAATAAATCATATTTAAGTGAATTTATCGAATTGCCCTTACACTTGGTATTTTGTCCATTTTAGTCCGAAATTGATCTAATCAATTTTGAATGATTCTAAATCAGTTACAAAGTTAGTTTGTAATTGACATTGGGAAGTGTCACTGCTATATGAATATTATCAAACATAGTTCCTGGTCAAGATTTGCTAACACGGGTCGGTTAGTCAAATCTGTTGAGACCAGTACATGTCGTATATCGAGACTTGGTCCGATGGTTTATCCCAATGAACCATGAGTCTAGGGAGACTCGTATAGACGTGTAGGTGTTTATAGTGGATAAACAATGAACGGCTCACCGAAGATTCTTAATGGATGGTACACCAACGTCAATAAGAATCTTCTCGGGTTGAGTAGCATAGTGGTCCTTCGACTTGAGATACCACTGTGGATGTATGAGACATCCTCCACACTTAGATGGCAGTCACGTCACCGATCTATTTAGATCAGACCTCCGCCTGTTCGTTGGGTGTGGACCGATCCTCAGGATATCCTGTGTGTGTCAAGATAGGATCCGTCAGTTATGTGTACAAAGCATAGGTAGTCCATATATAATTAGCAGTCTGTTAAATCTGTGGCCACAATATACATCGGAAGTAAGTTCCGAGTGTTATTTAAAGATTGCTAATAGATACGTCGACGAGATAATACCTATAGAGATTTGACGTTTACATCTATATCTCAAGGATTATCTGGATACCTGTGACGGAGGGATTATACGTATGCAATGACCTCGACCTGTATGATTCAACGAGATTATCCGTGATCGTCATAATCTACGGGTGGATAGATTATGGACACGAAATTAGATTTCGTGACGGATATACCTGAATCTAGAGAGTCTCAATAATGAAACATACTCGTAGAGCACTAGAGCAACATTATGAATAATGATGATTATTTATAAATCGTTTAAACGTTAAACGAAAAATACATGCGAACTGGCCGAATCGTCATTTCCTAATTAATGTGTATTTGTATTTAATATATGATATTATTAAATACACATTAATAAATAGTCAAATAAAGGTATTTGACATATATCATCAATATATATTTGAGATATTTAAAGTAAATATAATACATATATTTGATATATTTGTATTTAATTAATTATTTAATTATTTAATTGTTAAATGATTAATATAATTAAAATATAAATATATCATTAAATGATAAAGTTAGGAAATGATTATAAGTGTAAATGTTTGACTTTACATTAAAGGAAAAGGTTGTCAAATTGATTTTGACTTCTTAAGATATTTGTTCAAAATTGTTTGAAAATGAAAATATCTTTTTCCTTTATTATTTGATAAATTCGGCCATACACTTTAAATATAAGAGTTATATTTTTCTTAGTTGCATTGTTGACTTAATTAAATATCTAATAAAGTTGTTTTTAGATATTTAACCAAGTTGATCAAATGTAAAGTGAAATGAAATTGAAATTGCAAAAACTTGTATTTGGCTAGGTAATTTCGGCCAAGGCCATTATGATACAAGTATATATTGTTTTTTCATTTCATTCTTCTTAACCTAATACACTTTAAAAGAAAACTCCATTAATGGAAACCAAAGAAAGCTTGTGAGAAAGAAAGAAGAAACCAAAGAAAGCTTGGATTTTAGTAAGTTTTTCCAACTTGCTATTAGAAAGGAAAATGTTCCTTAGGATCTAGGCTTTAACATATGATGTTCTTAAGTTATTTATTTCTTTATTCTTTGTGTTTTTGATGATGGAAGTTTTGTGTGAAAGTGTTGAGCATGTGTGATGAAGGAAGATTGTGACTATTGTAGTTATAAGCTTTCTTTTAGGTTTTGGAAACCTTGTTGCTAATCTAGAGTTGTTGACCCACTCTTAGATGACCTAGATTTGATCTTGAGTTGTTTCATTGTGTTGAGACTTTGATTGGATGGAAGAAACATGATTAAAGTAATTGATTTAACCAATTTGGTCTAATTTGTCCAATTTGAAGAAATGAAAATTAGGGTTCATGACCAATTCCAAATTTGGGGATTTTCATATATGATGCATAAAGTTTCATGTTATTTGGATTACATCTTGATGTGTTTTGATGCATGAAATGACAAAGTGCACACTTTGGCACCAAAGTGGTGCATTCGACCAAGAGTTGGAAATTTGGGGATTTGGTTGCTTTTGGTGTTTTGATGTTTTGAACATGCTAAGTTCATCTTATAAATGATTTAGAATCATTCAAAATTGATTAGATCAATTTCGGACTAAAATGGACAAAATACCAAGTGTAAGGGCAATTCGGTAAATTCACTTAAATATGATTTATTGAATTTATTTTCATAATTTGATTATTGGAATATTAAATAAATATGTTTATTTAATTAATCCGAGAAAAATTTTTGAAATCGGAAGATACGATCTTCCGCCGCTTCCGCTGCGTTACCGGATATTCCCCCTAAAACCCCTACAGTATATTCCGTGTCGCGACGCGGAAGTCGATTTCTGTTTTTGCCCTTTTAAAGTCTGGTTTGTCCTGTCGAGCTTCCGAGTAGTATTTTACCTGACAAATAACATTAAATAACACAGTAAAAATACTCAAAGCAAAACTTAAAATATTATTTCACAAATATGCTAATTTAAGGGGATTAGTGAACTATAAGTGTAAAATGATTAACTTATCATATAATGAATATGCATTTTTTAGTATTCATCACACACCCAACGAACAAGTGGAGGTATGATCTAAATAGATCGGTGCGTGACTGTCATCTAAGTGTAGAGGATAACTCATATATGCACAGTGGTATCTCAAGTCAAAAAATCACTATGCTCACTCAACCCGAGAAGATTCTTATTGACGTTGGTGTACCATCCATTAAGAATATTCGATGAGTCGTTCAGTGTTTATCCGCTATAAACACCTACACGTCTATACGATTCTCCAAGACTCATGGTTCATTGAGAAACCATTGGAATCCAAGATTCCAATATACGACATGTACTAGTCTCAACGGGTTTACTTTACGGACCAAGTAGTGTAAACCTTGACCAGAAACTGTCTAAGAATGACAACGTCATGATACAACTCAATGTCAGTTGCGACGCTTTTGCAACAGTATCATAACTAATCATTCTAAGGTCTGTTACATCTTTACCATATATAAGAGGATGTTATATAATAGAAACTATTTATTTTATTCATAATAAAATATTACATTAGTATTTGTAGGGAAATACATAATAAAATCGGCGCTCTGAGCACCAACTCTAACAGTATATTCATAAAGTATCCATTAGAAGACATGTCCCTTGATATGTGCCTTTTGGGAAAGACATAAATTGAAGGGATATATCCTTAAAGTGAATAGATATATAACCCTTTAAAGTGAAAGGGTATGTTGGAGGGTCATAATCTTTTAAAGGATTGCAACCTTAAACTAAATGTACCTTTAGAAAGGTAATCCTCCATGTCTATAAAAAGACTCCCTTGGATTAATTTTCAATTATCCAAAAATTCCATAATTCATTCATTGTTAGAGTTTAAAGTTTCTTTTTCAAAGTGAGAGAGTTTCCACCATTATTCCAAGTTCAAGTTCTTGAAGAAATAAATATCCCTTCTACAAGAAGCAACCAAGGTATCTTAGGAGAACGTTGCCACAAGAAATCCGTAGAGAACTGAGACGGGACTGTTAGCCAGTGTAACCACAATTATAACCATATACATACAAAATGACAGCAACGCAATGCCAATCCTCGGGCTTTATTGTGGTGAAACGTATCGTAATGCCGGAAAGTTGGATATGGTGGTCTTTGCGTAACGATTATATTGCCCACAATTTTTATGAAATACAAGATGCATATTGAATTCTAAGAAATTAATCTTAATTTTGACCCGACTCATAAGTTCTTAAGGCAGAGACATCTCGGTTTGGTTTAAGTTTTCATCTTCAATAATTTACAGGATTTTCTAAGTCTCCATGTTTATGTTTTATTGAATGTATGATAATAAAAATTTGATTGAATGATGCATGTTAAAATTGATTAATAACACATTCCGCCCAACAACTACTTATTTATAAAACAACAAGCCGTTATTATTTGGCACAATCAAATCTTATACACACACAGCAAACTAACTAAGCAAATTCACTCAATTATTATTCAGCTTAAGAAGTCTCATAAAATGAATAAGTAAATGACAAATAATCCTAGTGAAATTGAGCTCTCTTATATATTCACTGCCTTCTTGATTGTCTTGATGGATGACTTGATGAAACTGTTCCCCCCTGCATCATGAAAATCATCACCATCACCATCATCATCATCATCATCATCCATAACAACCGGCTTCTTGCGTATGCAGTCCACTCCCTTTTTCAAGATCAGAGAAGGAGAAGATGGGATTCTCCGAAAGGCCCTTGCACTCTCAGACCTCATTAAGGATTTCTCCTTTCCATGTTTCACTTCAAAGCTTTTACGACTTCCACCAATTCCTTCAACAGGTTCCATTATTTCTGTGATCTCTTCTTCCTTCTCCGAGACAATCTGCTGCTTATCAGGAACTTTTGTTATGCTCTCTCTATCTCTCTGTGGATACGTATCATCCATCTTTTTGATTATGTCATCATCAGTCCTCCTGCTTGTTTCATTTCCATTAGTTGCTTCAGGATCCATCTCTTCTTGAGAGTTCTCTAACAACATTTGCAGCCACCTCTCAACATTCCCTTTCCCACGCTGCTTTCTGGTCTCTTCCTCTTCCTCTTCTTCCTCTTCCTGTATTTCTTGTTCTCGGAGAACTGGCAATTGCAGCTTCTGACTTTTCTCCTTCCCAATTTCTAGTCTCTTAAGCTGATCCTCAATTGGGAACTCCTCAAAGGCAACAATGGATTTATCATGCTCCTCAAGTTTTTCTTTAGCAAAATTCATTCCAAGTTTTGGCAGTTCCTCTTCAGCTTCTTCATGCTTTCGTGCTTCGTTTGAAGACGGCTCAGCTTCTGATGCTTTGTGTTCCTCCTCTAAAAACACTCTCAGTTCTTTGTGTATTGGTGGTGTTCTTGGCTTGATTCCTGGTAGATAAAGAACTAATCTACTGTCCCTCTCTTCAAATAAGGTATCATCCATTCTTGACCTCTTCCTCGCTTGTTCCCACTCTGGCCTTATCTGCTTCTCGATCTCATCTCGTTGTTTGAATTTCTTGTGAAGATCTTTCTCTGCAGAATCACAGATTGCTTTCTGTGCTTCAAGTCTTGCCATAAGCGCATTAGCTGCCGCCTGATTCAGTCTCACTTGTTCCTTGTAAATGACACTCCTATGAAACAAATAACACATCAAGTTTTGAATAAATAACACAAATGGACACATCAAGTAGAAAAAAAATAAAAATTGTTTGTCAATCTTACTGGTGCATGGCATCTCTAATCATCTTCTCTAGCATAGTCCTATATGAAGACTGTGCTTCTGCTAACCGCCTGCACTTTTCTGCCCTTCTCCTACGCTTTATCAGCTCCAACTCCAAGTCTTGAATTGCAAGTTTTTCTTCATCATTTTTTCTCCTTATATCACTCACTTCCTCATCCAATTTCTGTATTTCTGTTTTCATCTTTTGAGTTTCTTCTCTTTGTTTCAAGGAATCCCTTGCTGCAACAATGGCTTGATACGGGTTTGTAACAAAGTCTGGGGTTTCATTTTCTTTCAAGACCCCAGGTTTCACTTTTCTTGCAGCTAACACAATGAAAAACAAAACATCTTTATCTAATGAAATCAAAAGCCTACTGCATGTAGAGAAACAAAATTTTAACTGTTTGATCTTTCATGTGCTTACCAATTGCAGGCGAGCTTGATCTTAGCTGCCTATTATAGTCCAATGATTTTAAGGGCAATGCAGAATCTTGACATTCCCTTTGAGACACAACGATACCAGCAGGAGCAAGGCCTAATTGCCTTTTTGATTCAACAAAATGCTGTGGAAAACTATGCGACTCAACATTTTGTGAGGCATTTATCTCTTCATTTTCACCTTCCAAGAAAAAATATGAAAACGCCCTGTGCCTGCAAAATAAAGAAAAAGAATATTCACCATCAACATTCAGGTTATATGTATCAAAAATGAAGAAAATGAGCTATATACACACACACCTGAAATCCGAGTTCGAAGAAGCAAAGATTGATAAGAACTGGTTTACAGAAATACCCAGCTGCAAATCCCACCATGGAAGAACAAACTCAGGCTTGTTATGCTTCCTTTTGCACACTTGCCATTGCAGTATCCTTAGATTGCTAGGCACAGTCAATCCTCCCCCTAAAAGTTAAAAAGAGTATCACAAATTATACAACAATGTATGATATGTTGGAACATTGAGAGATAATTAAGGCTAAATAAATAGTATTTTTACTTGAGCAAGGAAACCAATGATCAATATCCCAAGCAAGAGGAGATGCAGAATCGGCATGATAGTACAAAACATTTCCATATTGATCTACTCGAATCACCGCAGGATCAAAGCCAGCATTCCTACAATTCAAGAAAAAATTACACAAATCAAAACTCAAATAGCTTTACAATTTGTCATTCTATTTGTTGATGATTAGTTACCCAAGATGATTAAGTTGCTTCCACAAGAGAGACAGAAAAATATTTGGCTTAGTAGTTGGTTTCGCCTTTGGATCGATAATTGGAAACATCTTTTCTAATTGCTTAGCTCTCAAACTCTGCAAAAACCATATAAATTTTGGAGATTAGCAACAGTTAATCACTCAAAAAACACCAAAACAAACCCAACCCAGATCCCCATTTCAGTTTTCCTAAACTTTCCTTCACTTTCTACCCATCCAAACAGATTTCGTACCTCATCTTCCTGCAAAGGATAAGGAGTGAAACAAAATGGAGGGCCACGGCAGTACAAGCCAACACCAGAATTACGGTCTCTACAGATCTTGGCATACGCTTTCGGGTACCCGAGACCCTCGTCGACCGACATATCGTCTTCGGCGAATGCGTAATCGGCAGCCATTGATGCTGTTGATTTTGATTTTTCTCTTCTGACTTGTTTTCGTTGTATGGATAGAGATGATGTTCTATTAGAAACAGAGGAGCTAACGGTCGAATTTGGTTTAAAAGGTTTGTAAAAGAAAATTAAAAAAAGATTTTGGTGCCACGTGGCAAGACGGTGGGCGTAACGGCTACTACATATATGCCCGGGCCCCGTTATTTATTTTTTTTGATAATGGATAATCAAAGTCTTGGTCCAGACCGGAGACAGGCATATATTTTTAAGGACCAAAGTACCCTTTGACGAATTTATTTCAATGGACCGTTATATTTGAAGGAGATTTCAACTTTCAAGCTGCCCTTGATATTTACAAATATAATTTATATGAAATTGTATAGATTTGAGTATTTTATTGGATTTAATTAAAATAAATAAATCAATGAATAATTTTGCTCATCATGTGATGAAAAATTAGACATATAACATGATTTTGTAATTTTCTGAATAAAATTGTGAATTAACCAAATAAGACCATGTGACAATATCGCTCACTATTATGTGAGAAATATTTTTAAAAAATAAAATAAACTGATTTAATGATTTATCATCCTCCAAGTAGTGCATCAATTTATGAAACACAATCTTATTAAAGGTATGGTGGGGTCTATCAAAAGGGTGAGGTCAATTTTGTTTATATTTGGGTTTTATTAGACTTTTTCCACTTTAAAAAATAAAGTAGAAATGATAAATTTCACCATTATAGTTTGAACTAAACCAAACACACAGACAAAAAAAGATAGCATAAAGCTCCTTTAAGCACCAAGTGCACCTCCATAAACTTTGGTCTCATCATAGTTTTGGCGTTGGTAGGGTTTTTATTGGCCCCGATATTGACTTGAGATAACAATAATCAATAATATGAAGAAATGCAACATCAATTCATATCCATATTACAAAAATATAAATTAAATATTATCACATTGAAGTCTCCAAGGACGTGGCTTGGTGGTGTAGGGTTCAGGAACTCATCTTGAGGTCTTGGCTTCAAATCCAGTGAGTGCATTTCTTGTAAGAATTTGGGACAACCGGAGATTTTATCTGCTCCGCTTAAGCCCGAAAGTGGTGGTTTGGCGGCAGAGTTTCCAATGATTTTAAAAAAAAAATATTGAGATTAGAAAAACTCTCAAGAAATATTAAAAAAAAAATGGAAGTGATGGACCACCTTGGGTCGGGAGACAGAAGCAACATCTGTCCTGGCCTACTGATGGACAATCTCGGGTCGGTCTTCACAGATGCTCACATTGTCGAACCTGATATATTCTCATCAGGTCGGGTCGGCATTGATGGACCACCTCGGGTCAGGCTTCACAGATGCTCAAACTGTCGAATCTGATATCTTCTCATCAGGTCGGATCGGCAATGATGGATCACCTCGGGTCGGCCACGAAACGCAAACAAGTCTAATCTCTTTGTTGGGTCAGATGTCTCTACTACCTGGGCATGGGCCCCTTATCTAGGAAGTAAAAACTCATTTATACCCTTCCTCGAGATTCTGACTTCTTAGGGACCGAAAACCACCATCAACAAAAACATTATAAGTTGTTACATTAAGAGCTTTCTCTATAATGCGTGCTAGTTATGAACTTATAACTCTGGATGTTCAAGCCACGTATATATCATATGTTTTAATTGGGCCTTGATGGATTATACAAATGTCAAATGGACTATCCTATTATAGGCCCATAGATATGGATATCTAACATATCCATCCAAAGTTGGATAAATCAATCTAAAGTTTATTGATTTGGATTTAAAATATCAAGTTGGATATGGAGTGGATAATGGATGAATATGAATATTAGTTTTTTATTCAATATCCAACTAAAAATCAAGAAATATAATTGAGTCCTCAATTAAAAAACAAAAGAGAAAGTAAATATTTCTTTGTACCGAACCTGTATTTTTCCTTCTCTAGACTCTGATATCATGCCGAACCTAGGTTTTGGACCTGGATTTCATTGTTTAAAATTTATAAATTTTTTTAATAATTTTGGATTTTTCTTAAATTTCATTATTTAGTTTCAAGAAAAGTGATAAAACACTAAAAGTTAAAACATATTACCCAACAAAACTAAAAATAAATACTAAATATCCATAAATATAAATTATGCAATATATTTTTTATTGTTAACTATTTAATTAAATTTATGAGTCCGGGTCGAGTTTCATTAAGCTTGAACCCGACTCGAAAAAATTAGGGTCCAAGAATATTAGACCCGAACTCGGATATAAAATACATCCATCGCAACCTGAACCACTCAGGTTTGTTTAGGTCCGATCTAGTCCGGATATCATTAAACCTGGACTTAGCTTGAAAAAATCTGGGTTCAAGATTTTTAAATTCGGTCCTGATCATCCGAATTTGTTTGGATCCCGTCCAGGTCCGACTGTCATCCTTAATTATTTCCTACATTTTTAGGCCCATGGTAAAAAATAAAAATAAAAATAAAAACGAAATTTTACATCCCCTTAAAAAATATTGAGTCTCAGATTTTTCCGTAAATGAAATCCGTCACTAATTTTTTTTTTTTTTTAAACGTTAAAAATTGGTTGTCTTATTTTATTGTTAAAAATTGGAACATTACCACCCGTGTCATGCATGCAAACTAGAGTGTATATCTTGCTGTCCTTCGTACTTGTTTTCCCGTGTCCAAAAGATCGGGTCGTGACAATACTACTTTTGCTCATGACGTAAGAAGTATTTTGTGGGAAATTCTTTTTTTTTTTTTTTTTTTTTTTTTTTTGAAATGTTGGAAATCCTGCCGCCAAATTATTCTTTTCGGGCTTAAGCGGAGCATGTAAAATCCTCGATTGTCACAGACTCTTACAAGAAACGTACTCCATGAATTTGAACCCATGACCCAATCAACATGGGTTCAAGTCCATACTAAAACCCCAGTCGACACATAGATTCCTGACGATATAGACATTCCAGTTGACAATTACTTTTGGTCGACACCTGGTCTACTGGGATAATACATGCTCAAACACAAGGCTATCAATAGTCAGACTTTCGTCAGCCTACGAGTTGGGCCTACTTTTAGGCTCATTCTAATTCCATTCTACTGGACTACTTCAAGCCGACCCTTACTAGAATTAGAATGCTCATTGCATGACTATCAACAGTCGGCTATCTATAGCTCGAGCCTAGACACGTGACTTATATACGCGGCCCACGAGCCCATACTGTTGGACAATTATGACCCATAACATCACTATTTGTAAAGAACATTGTGTTTTTGTATAAATTATCTATGTGACAAAAGGAAATTGTTATTTTATCATTATTGTAATTAGATTACTTGGATATATATTAATGATAAAAGTTCATATGGTTAAATCGGATTAATAAGATATGAGACAATATTAATCCACGAACGGTTTAATCATTAAATATCCCTAGTCGAAGTATTATCGAGACTGGACATTAATAATGCGGAATAGACTAGTATTACACTTGTGCGCGTTATGGAAGCTTAACAGCATAGTTCTCATATATTTAGGTATTAGATACTTATGCAAGTGTAATGAGAGGTTATGTTAGCCGTTGGACCGGGAACAATTCGCTCTGGATAGACCCACTCGGAATCTCATTGGTAGTATGACTATGTGTCTATGGGAATCCGAATTAGGATAGGTGTATGTGATCTTTAACCTGAGACTTACGTCGCTATTACTTGCGACAATCAGTTTACTTTAGTGTTGGTTTCTGAAGCTTTAACAGGTTCTGTGTACGCCTGTATTGGGTTTACTGAGAATCGTAGTGTATTGGATGTGATGTCAAGATGAAAGTATCACTTCAGTCATATGGAGATTATGGTCACACGGGATACGGAACTAGTACTCTTAAAGCTGCAGCTATCGGGATAATATGACTAGGTCATGACTTCCCGATTATAGAGATTAGTTACTCAGGATCCGATATATGCTTCGTATGGGGCAGACACAGAGCCAGCCATAGGCCTAGCATATGACATCTGATACCGGATCGTATTACGTATTACATAATATTAGTATTACTACGCCTGATACATATGATATTCCTTGGCGAATATTTCTGGAGAATTGGGTAGGCACGGTGTTTTGCTAAAAGCCAACCATGTCTTGTAAATCAGTGAGAACATGGTACGAGGTACGCATATGTTCAGATAGTTCGATAACCGTATTTACTGCCAATATATCCAAGAATCTCTTGGGTCGCTTCCCAAAGATTCACCAATGACATTTGACTCAGATAGAATTAATATAGAATTAATTATGAGAGAGAAAATTAATCTGAGATTAATTGCGACAAGAATTAATCTGGGATTAACTTCGTATAGAAGAGAGAACGCGATTAATTTAGAATTAATCGATAAAATAAATTTAATAGTTAAATTGGATTTTTCTATTTAATTTATTTATTTGTGGCTAAAATAATATATTAGATATATTAATTGAAATCAGATTTCAATACGAAATTAAAATTGGATTTTAATTCGGGCGAACGAATTAATTTAGAATTAATTCGAAAGCGACTATCGTAATAATTTTACGAGGCATAATTATTTAATTAAATTGGATTTAATTATGGCGTGACGGCAAATTTGTTTAATCGGAATTAAACGAACCCGATAAAATTATCTATGACTTTGTGTGTGTCTTTTTGTGTTTTGCGAACATAAAATATCTTTGACTTTGGTGGGCCCAAGTCAAGTTGTGTGTTGATGAAACCAACTCAAATTTTGAATTTAAAATGTGGTGGGACCATATAACTTACATCAAAGGTCAAATGTTGATGTAAGTTGTTGGCTTAATTAATTAAATGGATTTTGAACACACAACCACCAAGTTTTGAAAACTCTCTTCTTCTCTCCACCTTGGCCGAATTCTTCTCTCAATTGTAATGAAATTTTGCTTCAAAATTTCAACATAGCTAGCACTTGGAGGAGTCAAAGTCAAATTAGGTGATGGAGAAACTCACCCAAGGAATAAACAACATAACAACAAGCTTGAAGCTTCATCCAAAGAAGAAATTTCGAAATTTCTCCAAATAACAATGTAAGTGATTCCGCCACTTTTCTTGTTATTTCACACATATAATCATGTTTAGGATCTTGTGGCATGTCTTAGAGACTAACAATGGTATCAGAGCGCCTTGCTAAATATGATTTTGAAAACTAGAGTTCATAAACTTTAATTATGAATTTTTGCTTGGAGCATGAAAATTCAAAATTGAGTTGTTGGTTGATGTTAGATGATGATAACTTGGAGTTGTGCATTGTTGGATTGTTGAAAAATTGATTGGATCAAATTTCCTTAATTTCCCTAAGTTGGTCGAAACTTACCATAGTGTAACTCATGGTGATTTTTAAATTTTGACACTTGCATGTGTTAATGTCATGATATATATGTTGAATGTTGATTTAATAAGATTGGAATCAAATTGGATATTAATTTCTTGTCATTGCCGTGAGTTGGCATGCTTGTTGGAGACTTGATTTTGCTTCAATTTGTGTTGGACATGAATTGGAATGATAAGCATGATTAATTAGATTAATTAACATTTTGGAAATGTTAGATTAATTAATTAGTTATGTTAATTACACTTAAAATGGATTAATGTAATATTTGGAATATTGTATTAATGTAAATTAGTCCCTAAAATACTAAATGGGCTAATTTGGTTATATTTGGATTAATGGGCTTAATTGGGCTAAGTTTGGTTGTAGACAATTGAGTTGGATCCAATTGGGGCCTAAACTATTTCCATAAAAGTCCAAAATATGACTTTTGGGCCTTTTATAATCTAATTGGGCCTAATGGGCCAAGATTAATTTATGGCATAAGGTGATTCCTAAATGGGCCAAGGCATTATGGGCTTGATCCATAATGGCCAAAAGTTCATGCCTAAAGAATTAATTAAAGCCCATTGGACCTAATAGAATTGACATTGGATGTTAAACGGGCCTTTGAGACCATTTGGATTGGATTTGGAATCCAAGTCTAAAAGGGCATTATTATAATAGAATAAGTGTAATTGTTTAATTTGGAATTAAACTTGAATTAGTATTGAATACAATTTATTACAGACTAATTTGGTTATATTTGGATTAATGGGCTTAATTGGGCTAAGTTTGGTTGTGGACAATTGAGTTGGATCCAATTGGGGCCTAAACTATTTCCATAAAAGTCCAAAATATGACTTTTGGGCCTTTTATAGTCTAATTGGGCCTAATGGGCCAAAATTAATTTATGGCATATGGTGATTCCTAAATGGGCCAAGGCATTATGAGCTTGATCCATAATGGCCAAAAGTCCATGCCTAAAGAATTAATTAAAGCCCATTGGACCTAATAGAATTGACATTGGATGTTAAATGGGCCTTTGAGACCATTTGGATTGGATTTGAAATCCAAGTCTAAAAGGGCGTTATTATAATAGAATAAGTGTAATTGTTTAATTGGAATTAAACTTGAATTAATATTGAATACAATTATTTCGGACTAATTGGTTATATTTGGATTAATGGGCTTAATTGGGCTAAGTTTGGTTGTTGACAATTGAGTTGGATCCAATTGGGGCCTAAACTATTCCATAAAAGTCCAAAATATGACTTTTGGGCATTTTATAATCTAATTGGGCCTAATGGGCCAAAATTAATTTATGGCATATGGTGATTCTTAAATGGGCCAAGGCATTATGGGCTTGATCCATAATGGCCAAAAGTCCATGCCTAAAGAATTAATTAAAGCCCATTGGACCTAATAGAATTGACATTGGATGCTAAATGGGCCTTTGAGACCATTTGGATTGGATTTGGAATCCAAGTCTAAAAGGGTATTATTATAATAGAATAAGTGTAATTGTTTAATTGGAATTAAACTTGAATTAGTATTGAATACAATTTCTTTTGGACTAATTTGGTTATATTTGGATTAATGGGCTTAATTGGGCTAAGTTTGGTTGTTGACAATTGAGTTGGATCCAATTGGGGCCTAAACTATTTCCATAAAAGTCCAAAATATGACTTTTGGGCATTTTATAATCTAATTGGGCCTAATGGGCCAAAATTAATTTATGTCATAGGGTGATTCCTAAATGGGCCAAGACATTATGAGCTTGATCCATAATGGCCAAAAGTACATGCCTAAAGAATTAATTAAAGCCCATTGGACCTAATAGAATTGACATTGGATGCTAAATGGGCCTTTGAGACCATTTGGATTGGATTTGGAATCCAAGTCTAAAAGGGCATTATTATAATAGAATAAGTGTAATTGTTTAATTTGGAATTAAACTTGAATTAGTATTGAATACAATTTATTTTGGACTAATTTGGTTATATTTGGATTAATGGGCTTAATTGGGCTAAGTTTGGTTGTGGACAATTGAGTTGGATCCAATTGGGGCCTAAACTATTTCCATAAAAGTCCAAAATATGACTTTTGGGCCTTTTATAATCTAATTGGGCCTAATGGGCCAAAATTAATTTATGGCATATGGTGATTCCTAAATGTGCCAAGGCATTATGGGCTTGATCCATAATGGCCAAAAGTCCATGCCTAAAGAATTAATTAAAACCCATTGGACCTAATAGAATTGACATTGGATGCTAAATGGGCCTTTGAGACCATTTGGATTGGATTTGGAATCCAAGTCTAAAAGGGCATTATTATAATAGAATAAGTGTAATTGTTTAATTTGGAATTAAACTTGAATTAGTATTGAATACAATTTATTTTGGACTAATTTGGTTATATTTGGATTAATGGGCTTAATTGGGCTAAGTTTGGTTGTTGACAATTGAGTTGGATCCAATTGGGGCCTAAACTATTTCCATAAAAGTCCAAAATATGACTTTTGGGCCTTTTATAATCTAATTGGGCCTAATGGGCCAAAATTAATTTATGGCATAGGGTGATTCCTAAATGGGCCAAGGCATTATGGGCTTGATCCATAATGGCCAAAAGTCCATGCCTAAAGAATTAATTAAAGCCCATTGGACCTAATAGAATTGACATTGGATGCTAAATGGGCCTTTGAGACCATTTGGATTGGATTTGGAATCCAAGTCTAAAAGGGCATTATTATAATAGAGTAAGTGTAATTGTTTAATTTGGAATTAAACTTGAATTAGTATTGAATACAATTTATTTTGGACTAATTTGTTATATTTGGATTAATGGGCTTAATTGGGCTAAGTTTGGTTGTTGACAATTGAGTTGGATCCAATTGGGGCCTAAACTATTTCCATAAAAGTCCAAAATATGACTTTTGGGCCTTTTATAATCTAATTGGGCCTAATGGGCCAAAATTAATTTATGGCATAGGGTGATTCCTAATGGGCAAGGCATTATGGGCTTGATCCATAATGGCCAAAAGTCCATGCCTAAAGAATTAATTAAAGCCCATCGGACCTAATAGAATTGACATTGGATGCTAAATGGGCCTTTGAGACCATTTGGATTGGATTTGGAATCCAAGTCTAAAAGGACATTATTATAATAGAATAAGTGTAATTGTTTAATTTGGAATTAAACTTGAATTATTATTGAATACAATTTAAATTGGATTTAATATTGTAGTTCGATATAATTCAAGAATACTTACTTTGAGTATTTATTCTTAAACGAGTTGGACTCACACAAATCAAATCGTTGTATGAACATTGGATGATCATTAATTGAATAATTAATTAATTGGATTACATTGATTGACAACATAATATGTGTGAATGCTTGGATGTATTTGTTTGAATAATGTATATCAGAAGGATGAGGGTAATTTTGGAAATTGTGGTAAATATTATATTTATTTGAAATTGGACCTACGTGTCCAGCCTATCACCTCTCATTCTCATTGTATTTCTCTTCTCAACAATTCCCATAATGTAAATGAGGTTTCTTATTGTGTTATGTAATTTGGTAAATAGAAGAATGTAAAGTGCTAGTGGGAGAGAGGAAAAGAAAAGATAGAGATTTATTCTAGGAACAAAATGCATATGAATATCCATCAGCATATCATTATTATATTTATCGCGCCTTATTGTGCTTTTAGAATTCATGTTTAAGGGTGTATGATGAGACTTAATCAAAGATAAAAAGTTGGTTCCAATTTATGAAAACGCCATCGCATTTAATATTAAGTGTTTCCTTCCATTGAGTGGTTCTCTCTCAAGATCTAAGATTGGCTTTGATTTGTTGTCCAAAGTCAAGATCATTGTCTATCGCGGATGTGTTTGAACCATGAAAGCTTTGTTAATATCGCATGTCTTAAGCAGTTGTGACTTGTTGGCCAAAGTCAATGTCACTCTTGTTCATCGACGTGGATTATGAAGCTTTCTCACTGTCAATGAGTCGTGCTTAACTAGAATCATTAAGCTTGTTGAGCCAAAGCCAAGGCTTAGTTGATTCAGAGGAAACATGTTAGGAAATATATTAGATATATGTTTCGGACTTGGATGTCCACCTACCGGATCTAGGAATTGGATGGTATCCAATTGATCTTAGAGATCTACCTAGTTAAATTTTATACAGCTTATTGGCCAAAGTCAAGGTTATGTATTATTTAACGAGATCCTAGCCCACTAGGAAACTAGGTTTCGGGAGTACTCAACGGAGGGTTAGAGGCTCGCCGAAAATTAGTGGGAGGCTGGTATTAAATTTTCAATTTCGTTTAATACTCGCTAATATGCGCACTCATTATTATTATTTCTCGTTATTATATATATTAGTTGGACTAATATTATTCATTTATTGTTTTCTTTGAACAGTTAGACTGTACTCAACACTACTACATTTGTAGTTGGTTATATAGTTGGACTATAGTAACCATTGCATTTGACTGTACCCGAAATATTTGATTGGATAGTTGGACTATATCAATCAAAATGGATGGAAAGATAAACGTTAGGGACATAATCATGGTGAGAATGTCTTTAACGGCGCAAATTTTCCAGACTGGGAGATGAACCTCATGATAGTCCTGGGAGCTGAGAAGTTGCTCTATGTGATAGAGATACCACTCGGGCCTGAGCCCGGACTTGAGCGGCCGGTAGAGCATGAGCTTTGGAAGACTCGCCGTGATGATAACTTTACTGCTCAATCTGTTATGCTTGTTACAATGACTCCTCAGTTTCGTCGTCAGAACAAGGGATTGGATCCTTATGCGATGATGTTGAAGTTGAAGGATCTTCATAGATCTAATCTTAGATCTCAGAAGTATGAGTTGCAGAATAAGCTCTTTCGCTCTCGTATGTCAGAGGGTATATCTGTCGAACACTACGTGTCACAGATGATTGCTGACATCGAACAGTTGGGTCAGCTAGGCATTACCTTCGAGGCCGAGACTTCCATAGATTTGATCTTATAGTCTCTGCCGGACTGCTGGGGCGGGTTCATCATGAACTATAATATGATGAACCAAGAGAAAACTCTTGGAGAGTTAATGGCTATGCTGAAAGAGGCAGAGCCAGAGCTTCTAAAAGGCAAGAAGCGCGAGGCGCATCTTACTTCGACATCCAAGAAGGCCAATGCTTGGTCGGAGACTTCTGGGGTGTGAAGAAGAAGAAGAAGGGCAAGGCTCAATCATCACAATTTTATGGGAAGACAAAGGACAAATCCCAAGACGTCTGCCTACACTGTGGCAAATGGGGTCACTGGAAGCGTGAGTGTCGTAAGTTCAAAGCAGACTTGAAGGAAGCGAAGGCGAGCAAGGCTCCGGCTTCAGGTATATTTGTTATTGAAATAAACATGTCTACTACTAGTTTTAAAAATTGGATTTTTAATACTGGATGTGGTACTCACATATGTACTGTTGTGCAGGATCTGCAGATTAGCAGAAGACTGGCTTCAGGGGAGATCGACATGCGAATCGGAAATGGGACGAGAGTCGTTGTTTTGGCCGTTGGCACCTATGTTTTGAATCTGCCCTCATGGCATGTCATACATTAGGCGACTATTATTTTGTATCTAGTTTGACTAGAAATATTATCTCTGTATCTAGTTTAACCCGATGCGGATATACCTTTGTATTCAGGAACACTGGGTGTTTTGTTTATAAAGATGATAGTTTGATATGTACATCAGATGTGAATAATGGTCTTTATATTTTGAATATAAACGAATCTCAAACATATAACATGACAAACAAAAAGCTCAAATTGAGTAAAACGGATGAGACTTATTTGTGGCATTGTCGTATGTGACACATTAACAAAACTCGTATATCCACACTTTCGAAGAATAGATACTTGGACGAATTTGATCCTAATTCATATGATGTATGCGAATCTTGTTTGTTAGGCAAAATGCCTAAAACACCTTTTAGTGGTAAAGGTGTTCGTTCATGGTGTCGTATGCGGGCCCATGTCTAGCCAGGCTAGAAGTGGATATGAATACTTCGTAACCTTTACGGATGATGCATCACGTTATGGTTATGTGTATCTTATGAAACACAAGTCGGAAACTTTTGAGAAATTCAAAGAGTTTCGACACGAAGTAGAAAAACAGACTGGTAAAAGTATTAAAACATTGCGGTCGGACCGTGGTGGAGAATACTTAAGCAATGAGTTTCAAGATTACTTGAAAGAATATGGTATTCTTTCACAATGGACTCCTCCAGGAATACCTCAATTGAACGGTGTGTCTGAACGGAGAAACTGAACTTTGTTGGACATGGTAAGGTCAATGATGAGTCGCACAGAGCTACCGATTTCCTTCTGGGGATACGCATTAAATAATGCAATACTTATTTTGAATAAGGTTCCGTCAAATTCTGTTGAACAGACTCCATATGAGATATGGACAGGAAAGAAACCGGGTTTCTTATTCCTGAAGATTTGGGGATGCTGGGCATATGTTAAATATTTGGATAGTACCAAACTTGAACCCAAATCGGATAAGTGCCTATTTGTAGGTTATCCTAAGGAAACGAAAGGATATTATTTCTACAACCTACAAGAAAAGAAAATATTTATTGCTCTTCATGCGATTTTCCTAGAAAAGGAATTCATGAATGCAGTAGTAAGTGGGAGGAAAGTAGAACTCGATGAAAATCGGAGTAATACTGTTCCTGACACCGACCCCCTCATGGAACACGAACAGTCCATCAGGGAAGAGACTGTTCCATAATCTTCTGATACACAAGAACCACGTAAGTCGGAGAGACTCAAAAAATAACCTGAGAGGTATGGGTTTCTGATCTCACCTCATGTAGACATTAATCTTATTGAGGAAGATGAACCGACTACGTATAAGGAAGCGATACAAGGTATCGACTCTACTTTATGGCAAGAAGCCATGAAGTCCGAAATAGATTCCATGTATACCAACTAAGTTGGATACTGGTTGATGTACCAGAAGGCATTAAGCCTATTGGTTGTAAATGGATCTTCAAAAAGAAGAGAGACATGATAGGCAACATACAAACGTACAAAGCTAGGCTTGTAGCTAAAGGGTATCGTCAAAGACATGGTGTCGATTACGATGAAACCTTTTCACCCGTTTCCATGATTAAATCCATTCGGATAATGCTTGCTATTGCTGCATATTTCGATTATGAAATATGACAGATGGATGTCAAAACCGCTTTCCTTAACTGAAACCTTTTGAAGGATGTTTATATGCAACAACCTGATAGTTTTGTCGTACCAAGACATGCAAACAAGGTTTGCAAGTTAAACCGATCCATTTATGGATTAAAGTAAGCATCGCATTCTTGGAACCATCGTTTTGATGAGATCATAAAAGAATATGGTTTCATTCAAAACGAAGATGATTCTTGTGTATATAAGAAGGTTAGTGAGAGTGCACTGACATTCATTGTCCTATACGTTGATGATGTATTGCTTCTTGGAAATGACATTCCCATGCTATAATCGGTGAAAGCTTGGCTTTCATTAAAATTCTCCATGAAAGACCTGGGAGAGGTAGCCTTTATTCTAGGAATAAGGATCTACCGGGATAGATCTAGAAAGCTGATGGCACTCTCACAGAGCTCGTACATTGACAAATTGTTGAAGAGATTCAACATGGATCAGTCCAAGAGGGGGCTGCTTCCGGTGTCACATGGCGTCTCTCTATCGAATGATAGGTGTCCTAAAACTCAAGATAAGAGAGATATAATGATTTGGATCCCGTATGCTTCAGCAGTCGGATCGATCAAATACGTCATGATATATACGCGACCTGATGTCTCATATGCTTTGAGCATATGCAGTCGTTATCAGGCCAATTCAGGTGATGTTCACTGGATTGCTGTAAAGAACATCCTTAAGTATCTTAGATGAACTAAAGATGCTTTCTTAGTCTATGATGAATGAGAACTTGAGGTGACTCGGTTCACCGATGCAAGTTTCCAAACTAACAAAGACGATTGTATCGCAATCAGGGTACATATTTTGTTTAAACAACGGAGCAGTGAGTTGAAAATATTCTAAGCAATAGACCGTTGCCGATTCAAAAACAGAAGCGGAATATATTGCTTCAGTTGAGGCATCAAAAGAAGCAGTTTGGATCCGTAAATTCCTAAATAGATTAGGAGTAGTTCCGTTAGGAGCTGAGTCCGTACCTTTGTATTGTGACAATAATGGGGCTATCGCACAAGCTAAGGAACCACGGTCTCATCAACGATCCAAACATGTATTTCAACGATTTCATCTGATTCATGAGATCATACATCGTAGCGATGTGAAGAACGAGAAGATCGCATCAGATGATAACTTTGCAGATCCGCTGACGAAGGCCATATCTCAGCAAAAGTTTGAGCGACATGTACATAGTTCAGGTGTTAGATACTTGAGTGATTGGATATAGGCCAAGTGGGAGATTGTTGGACAATTATGACCCATAGCATCAATATTTGTAAAAAACATTTGTAAAAAACATTGTGTTTTTGTACAAATTATTTATGCGACAAAAGGAAATTGCTATTTTGTCATTATTGTAATTAGATTACTTGAATATATATATTAATGATAAAAGTCAATATGGTTAAACCAGATTAATAAGATATGAGACAGTATTAATCCACGAACGGTTTAATCATTAAATATCCCTAGTCGAAGTATTATCGAGACTAGACATTAATAATACGGAATAGACTAGTATTACACTTGTGCGCGTTATGGAAGCTTAACGACATAGTTCTCGTATATTTAGGTATTGGATACTTATGCAAGTGTAATAAGAGGTTCTGTTAGCCGGTGGACCGGGAACAGTTCACTCTGGATAGACCCACTCGGAATCTTATTGGTAGTATGACTATGTGTCAATGGGAATCCGAATCAGGGTAGGTTTATGTGATCTTTAACCTGAGACTTACGTCGCTATTACTTGCGACAATCAGTTTACTTTAGTATTGGTTGTCTGGAGCTTTAACAGGTTCTGTGTACGCCTGTATTGGATTTACTGAGAATCGTAGTGTATTGGATGTGATGTCAAGATGAGAGTATCACTTCAGTCATATGGAGATGATGGTCACACAGGATACGTAACTAGTACTCTTAAAGCTGCGGCTATCAGGATAGTATAACTAGGTCATGACTTCCCGATTACAGAGATTAGTTACTCAGGATCCGATATATGTTTCGTACGGGGCAGAAACAGAGCCAGCCCTATGCCTAACATATGACATCCGATACTGGGTCGTATTACGTATTACATAATATTAGTATTACTACGCCTGATACATATGATATTCCTCGGTGAATATTTCTGGAGAATTGGGTAGACACGGTGCTTTGCTAAAAGCCAACCATGTCTTGTAAATCGGTGAGAACATGGTACGGGGTACGCACATATTCAGATAGTCCGATAACCATATTTACTGCCAACATATCCAAGAATCTCTTGGGCCGCTTCCCAAAGATTCACCAATGACATTTGACTCAGATAGAATTAATATGAGATTAATTATGAGAGAGAAAATTAATATAGGATTAATTGCGACAATAATTAATCTGGGATTGACTTCCTATAGAAGAGAGAACGCGATTAATTTAGAATTAATCGATAAAATAAATTTAATAGTTAAATTGGATTTTTGTATTTAATTTATTTATTTGTGGCTAAAATAATATATCAGATATATTAATTGAAATCATATTTCAATACGAAATTAAAATTGGATTATAATTCTGGCGAACGAATTAATTTAGAATTAATTCGAAAGCGACTATCGTAATAATTTTGCGAGGCATAATTATTTAATTAAATTGGATTTAATTATGGCGCGACGGGAAATTCGTTTAATCAGAATTAAACGAACCCGATAAAATTACCCGTGACTTTGCTTGTGTCTTTTTGTGTTTTGGGAACACAAACTATCTTTGACATTGCTGGGCCCAAGTCAAGTTGTGTGTTGAGGAAGCCAACTCAAATTTTGAATTTAAAATATGGTGGGACCACATGACTTACATCATAGGTCAAATATTGATGTAAGTTGTTGGCTTAATTAATTAAATGGATTTTGAACACACAACCACCAAGTTATGAAAACTCTATTCTTCTCTCCACCTTGGCCGAATTCTTCTCTCAATTGTATTGAAATTTTACTTCAAAATTTCAACAAAGCTAGCAGTTGGAGGAGTCAAATTAGGTGATAGGGAAACTCACCCAAGGAATAAACAACATAACAACAAGCTTGGAGCTTCATCCAAAAAGGAAATTTCGAAATTTCTCCAAATAACAATGTAAGTGATTCCGCCACTTTTCTTGTTATTTCACATATATAATCATGTTTAGGATCTTGTGGCATGTCTTAGAGACTAACACATACATCCATAAATATAAGAGGCCCATGTACCTAGAAGGGTAAGAGGTCCATAAGACCAGATGGTCCACAAAAGCTTAAAACCATATTCTGAAAACGGTACTGAAAACTAAAACAAAGCTATAACATAATCATATTGTCAAAAACTAGACATACATCCATTGTCGGGTCACGCGCAAAAATTGAGCAACGTCTGAACATGACCATGTCGACAGAGGGTAGCGGGCTGCCATTTTCTGATGGTCAAAATCCCATATCAGATCAAGTGCCCCGAAGGGTCAAAAACCATAAAACTATCATCAAGCTTCGTGACAGAAACATATCGTCAAACACCTCGACAAAATAGAATGAAAGTTCATAAAACACGAAACACATATATCAAGCGCCGAGACAAAATCATATCATCTTCATATAATCAAGACAAGTTATCAGAATCCTTTTGTCAAAACTCTTTTGAAAACGTAGTCAGAAATAACGGTAAAATCGTAAAATAAAATATCATAAAAGCCCATAAAATAAAATTATAAATTAAAAAACTGTCAAGTAAAAGAGACTGAAAATTCAAAACTAACATTAAGACTCATGATGGACGTCAACTGACAACACATAAACTAATGACTTCTCATAATTTGAAGACACATAAATATTATGTCACATCCCTGTATTTCCAGGCATGTGATGGGTAGGAGACGACTTAGCCATCACCCAAACCTATGATATACACTGCTAGTTGTACTAAAATGACCGGCTCACAACACACAATCATATAAATATATACATCATAAACATGAAAACTTATATAGTTCATATCACAAATATGTACACATAAAAATCCGCATACAACTGACATAATACTTGACACATATACATGACCTTATAGCCTATTTTGACATCATCTGACACTGACGACTGGGCCCGACTCTAAATTGACACCGAGGTGTGTAATGATTGCTGATGGGTCTCGTCTCCTCCAAGCAATGCCTGTACTTGTGGCTTGCAAAACAACTAGAAAGTCAGATGGGTCAGGTTTTTTAAAAGAGCCTGTGAATGAATATTGGAGGGCCAATAAAATAATCTGAAGTGAAATACATGATTAAACTGAAACATAGTATAAGAGAGTATTAAAGTACTGAATCACGACAACATAAATAATATGATGGGAATCCAATGAGGTAATTGAAATCTGAATACATGATATAAAGATATGGAACTTAATCTAACTGATAACTAGGTATATGACTGAACCTAACTTTACTATTCTGAGTTGTTGCCTTGAACTTGACCTGGACTGTCATAGACTAAATAATATATTTTCTGTCATGGCCTAAATATTGTAAGCTGACTTGAGTCTACATGAACTATAATGAGTTGTTTTAACTAAGAACTAGCTATTGACATCCTAATCTGCTAACGTGGGCTGATCCGACGTGATCTGAACTCAAATTATATGAACATAACCTGATTCTAAAATCTACATGACCTATACTGGATCTACCTGAACTAAAAGCTGTCTACTGAACATGACTTAATCCTAACTAACTTATTCTGGAATTACTGGATCACCACTTTGTTTTAAATAACAAACTCAAGATAGAAAGTTTACCAATTAACAACATACATTAAGTCCTTATCAACACAACATACTCAATTTTACAACTCACATAACTTAAACTCATGTCAATACATTTCTTAGCATGAACCATAGCGATTCTTCATAAATAATCTCAAACTCAATCATTCCCTACACAAACATATATTCGACTATACCCTTAAATTAATAAAATTGAAGTTTTCCAATCGCAACATGGATTTTCTCAGGACAAGTCAATAGAACTCATACTAAAGCATCACTAAAGATATGAATCACAACAATTCATCAACACAAAAATAAAACTCAAACCCCATATCACAAGCATAATTCGGCCAAAGGGGCATATTAACCTTCCTTGAAATTTACCAATCAATAAACAAACACAATTCACTTTTAAACACCTAACCAAATGAATCATCGTCCAGATAATAAAATTCAAACCCCATCATGCTTGAAAATTTTGGCCAGCCCCTTAGGGGAATAAAAATTTGGGATTCTTCAACAACAAGCTCAATCTATGTATAAACTATTATGAAATACATTAAAATACATGCTAATAACTTTATTGAAGCCAAATAAATAAATCCAAATCCTAAGGCTTGGAGGGTGCGAATTGGGGCATTTATTTTATTTGCCCAAAATTGAAAAATAATAGAAGAAATAGAGTTAGAAGCTTACTTTCATAGAGAATGAGCTAAGAATCTTCAAAGTTGTATGAAAAATTAAGATTTGTGAAGAATGGAAGGACGACATAGAAAGAAGCTCTCTATCACGTTTTTGCTTATTCCTTTTGAGGGGATGAATGAATATTAGGTGTATTTATACTTACGGTTGATTTTTTGTTGAGAAAGAAATGGTTAAAATTGTGCCAAGTGGCAAAATCATGAAGCAGCCACGAAATTTACTATAGCATTCAAAAAAATGGTAATTTTTGACTTAGTTCTGATCCGAAATTGGGAAAATATCCAACACTAAAGTTGTACGTCTCGGTCTTACATTTCTGATGATATAAAATTTAAAAAACTCGAAGTTCGTATGAAAATGTTAGGACTGAAATACAGAAGGGTGTCTATTGACTCAAATGAATAGTAAATGTGTTGAGTCTAAAAATTTATCCGGGACCATCCGAACAAGATTTCTAAGGTGTGAAACCTATTTAAATATTATTTTATGAGTTATAAGATGTTATGCAAGATGATTTACTATGCCGGGTATGACCGGTCTCACCAGGGTGTTACATCCACCCCTCCTTAAAATGGATTCGTCTCGAATCCTAATCTGTGTGTAAACTATGTAACTAAACTATCATGCATTATATGTTACCTATGATATTATCATGTCTTTCATGCTAGTGATATTCATTATCACGAGAAATGCAACAATGTTATGCAACTAAGTGAGAGGACTTACATGGAGTCGATGGAGCCGCAACAGTAATTACACCTAAATCTCTGCTCTGATACCAACTTCTCACATCCTGTTATTCCAAGCATATGATGGGAAGGAGACGGCTTAGCCATCATCTGAACCCCTGATATACACTTCTAGCTGTACTGAAATGACCGACTCACAAAACGCAATCATATATACATATACATCATAAACCTGAAAAACGTATCTATTTCATATCAAAAATCTGTACACATAAAAAACCACATACAACTAATATAATATTTGACATATATATATGGCCTTATAGCCTATCTTGAAATCAGCTGACACTGATGACTGGGCCTGAATTTGAACTGACGCATGAGGTGTGTAATGACTGCTGATGGGTCTCGTCTCCTCCAAGCAATGCTTAAACATGTAGCCTGCAAAACAACTGGAAAGTCGGGTGGTTCAGGTTTTTTGAAAGACCTTGTGAATGAATACTAGAGGGCCAATAAAATAATCTGAAGTGAAATACATGATTAAACTGAAATATAGTATAAGAGAGTGTTAAAGTACTGAATCACGACAACATAAATAATATGCTGGGAATCCAATGAGGTAATTGAAATCTGAATACATGATATAAAGATCTGGAACTTAATCTAACTGATAACTAGGTACATGACTGAACCTATTTTTACTATTCTGAGTTGTTGCCCTGAACCTAACCTAGAGCTGTCATAGACTAAATAATTTTTGGGATGTATGCCCTAGAGCTACATGTGATGTAAACGGTTTTATGTGTTTTGAAATAAAATGATGCATTATTTATTTATCAAAGTGTTTGTTTAATTTTCGCATATTATATATCATATTGAATACCCTAGATTACTTATGTGTCTTCAGACTTAGTGTATGAGTGTCATACACAAGAGGATTTAATTCTGAAGTTTGTAATCTTAAATAGTCCATAGAGAACAAACAAATCAGGTACTTTGTTTGTGGTTTATCTATAGCTGCGGTCCATTCTATATTTGTATGGCGACCTTGATCCGGGATCGTCCATGTAGAGACATGAGAATGGAGGCACATTGTATGATGTGATCATATAGGACTGGACCCAGATGGAAATGACATTTTTTTAATATCCGTTAAACAAAGAAAGTCATTTCGATCTACTAGATGGTCATATATGGATCAATCTTAATCCTGAGTGTACTACGAACTCCTGTATGGCGGGCTATGTCCTTTGATTTACAAAGGTGAGGTTGGTGTTGCAGTCCCGGCCAATAGCTACGTATTTTGGGGGCATGGTCTGTTATGTAGCTGGGAACGTTTTACATAGACATGGAGTTCACTCTTTCTTGCGAGAAGTAGAAGAGTATCTTTCTTAAGGGTTGATTCGGTGCTTGAACGATTTGAGCACTCAAGTCTTTCTATTGCGAATAGAAAGATTAAAATTCATAATCGTTATGAGTAAATCGTTCATTAGAGAATCAATGGTACTTAAGGTAAAAATAATTAGAGGGGTATAACGGACATTATGACCCGACTCTAATTATGAGATACTCGTGAAGGGTCAATTCGTATATAATGACTATATCGATGGACACCGACTTCGTTCGACTTAATATATCATCTACGGCAACGAGAGTGCAACTTCAGGTTTTTAGTGGAATAACCCGGAGTTAATAATTGGAATATTTGATTAAGAGCTTAATTAATATTTCGAGATTATTGGAGCTCGGAACCGTAGGTCCATTTGGTCCCCGAACTAGCTCAATTTACTATAACGGATTTAGTATAATTGGATAGTCCAATTATATACTCACATATGTATAAATATTATTAATATGATTAATAATATTGATGTGTCACACTTGATACTATATATTAAAAGGTTAGTATATAGTTTTAATAATTATTTGATGATTATTAATGCACATTATTAAATTATATTATTTATATAATTTAATAAATATAAAATTTAATTTTGATTTTCCAAAAAAAAAAATGGTTTTTGGAAGGTGTGTTTGATGGTTTGGGTAATTGCTCTTTATGAAAGGCAATTACACCTTTTATTTTTGTAACATATCCTATTATTATAGTAATAAAGGATTAATGTTACAAAATTAAAGAGAAAATGGCCATATGGCCGAAACTATCAAGTGGGGAGGCTAAGGGTTTGATTTATTTTGGAAATAATAAACCCTAAGTATAAAAAGAAATTTTATTTTTTCTTTTGGACAACTCTCTCACTTGCAACTCTAGCCACATTTCTTCATCTGCTCCAAATCCTCTCAAGAGTTAAGAGAAAACAAAAACAAGAAGAAGAAGAAATCAAAAATAAAATTGAGTGTGATTTATAATCTCTAAATAGTTTAGGGATTTATCTTGTGAGTGTAGTCCACCCTATTTTCCGTTGGTAACGAGACATAGCTCGGAAGATCGATTGGTGGATCCGATTTCTTATGCACGCACACAGCAAAATCCAAATATCGTCACTGTCATCCTATATGTGAAAGTGATATGCGTGAATGCTTGATGAACAAAGTGTGATGCATGATTTATTCATTTGCTTTTTGCATTCATGTGCTGTTATTTTTCCAGCTCTTATTTTTGTAGTTGGTTTTGTTTTTGGGATGTAAGGCCCTAAGACTATTGTTTACATTTGTTGTAATTTTATTTTTCAATGTAAAATTTCAATTTTTGTAATTTGGAGCACGGAAGTCGCAAAAGGAACCAACACCACTTTGATGCGGGATTTGAAGACCAAGGAATGCCTTGGTATATCTTTTGTACTAATTAGATTAGTATAGGAAAAATAAGAGCCTGGTCAATGCAAAATAATTTTATGTTATATGTATGTTTATTTCGAATTGTTTGAATAACATGTCATATAGCCTAGGGTGCCCACTCTTGCATTTTACATGTCATAACATGTTTTTGATGCATTATCATTATAGATATAAAATATGATTTTATGAAATTTAAAGTGTTTAAATTAGAATGTGATATGCATGTAAATCAATTAATTGGATTAATTGGATTTAGGGTTTAAAATTTGAATTCTAATATAGTGGGTTTAATTAGTGCATAATAAATTCCATTGGTATATAGGATGGAAACCCGGATATAAATTCCATAGCCGAATCTGAATAGACGGTAATATGGTATGCACTCGGGATACAATTCTACGTACCATTGGATTTTATAACGCACTAAGATTTATTAAAATGTTTAATAAAAATTTAACCTTTTTAGAATTCCATAAATTTTAAACTTATTAGTGTTCTAGTATTTTAAGAGTTAAAATATTGTAGCTCACTAATATCACTCTAATTAAATTAGTTTAATTGAGTAAAACTATTAGTAGAGACTAATGGAATATTAGTGATACAATTTTTAAAAGTTAAAATTGGTTAAGTCACTTATGTTAAACTAGTGTAAATAAAAATTTTGATTTAGCCGCCATAAATTTATCCACACTAGTTAAAATAAAATATTAGATATTTTATAGATAGAAACCTTATTTTTAAAATAGTGAGTGGGAGAGGGATATACAACTGTATATCCCGCGATCTCCGTTGTTAGTCCAAAAACGTGAGATTCAAAAGGCGCCTCGAGACGGCTTTGCTTTCGTCCCCCTATGGATGGTGTCCATTTTGGTTCAATATCAGGTTTGGGTTCCGAGAGGATAGGGATTCTAGTTGTATCTTGTGAACTGACCTACCCTACGGCAGCACTTCACTCGTTAAGTCCGAGAATCCCAAAACGGTGGGTTACACTCACAAATGAATAATTAACTGTTAATAAAATTCCTTGATCGAATAAAACGGTAGTTGTTTAATATAGGAATAAGAGTTATTCCCGCATATATTAAATTGACTGAGATTGTCTCGATCTATCATGCGAGTACTTGACCTACCTGTTGGGGTTTTTAGGGGCTAAATCTGGTAACGCAGCGGAAGCGGTGTAAAATCAAATTTTCCGATTTCAAAACTTTTTCTCGGATTAATTAAATAAAAATATTTATTTAATTATCCAATAATCAAATTATGAAATAAAATTCAAATAAATCATATTTAAGTGAATTTACCGAATTACCCTTACATTTGGTATTTTGTCCATTTTAGTCCGAAATTGATCAAATCAATTTTGAATGATTCTAAATCATTTCTAAGATGAACTTAGCATGTTCAAAACATCAAAACACCAAAAGCAACATAAATCCCCATTTTTCCATCCTTGGCCGAATGCTCCCTTTGGTGGGCAATTTGTGCATTTTGTCATTTCATGCATCAAAACACATCAAGATGTAATCCAATGAACATGAAAATTTATATGCATCATATACACATCAAAATGCACAACATATATGAAAATCCCCAAATTTGGAATTGGTCATGAACCCTAATTTTTCAATTTCATCAAATTGGACAAATTAGACCAAATTGGTTAAATCCAACACTTCAATCATCTTTCTTCCATCCAATCAAAGTCTCAACACAATGAAACAACTCAAGATCAAATCTAGGTCATCTAAGAGTGGGTCAAAAACTCTAGATTAGCAACAAGGTTTCCAAAACCACAAAAGAACACTTATTACTACAATAGCCATAAGCTTCCTTCATCATACATGCTCTACAATTTCATCAAAACTTCCATCATCAAAAACACAAAGAATAAAGAAATAAATAACCTAAGACATCATATGTTAAATCCTAGATCCTAAGGAACATTTTCCTTTCTAATAGTAAGTTGAAGAAACTTACTAAAATCCAAGCTTTCTTTGATTTCTTCTTTCTTTCTCACAAGCTTCCTTTGTTTCCATTAATGGAGTTTTATTTAAAGTGTA
Organism: Zanthoxylum bungeanum; assembly: GCA_019454045.1. Lineage (NCBI taxonomy): Eukaryota > Viridiplantae > Streptophyta > Magnoliopsida > Sapindales > Rutaceae > Zanthoxylum > Zanthoxylum bungeanum. The sequence continues at coordinate 79,875 of SKCR01005845.1, read as the reverse complement.
TTAGGTTAGTAAATGAAAGTGAAATGAAAACAATATATACTTGTTGCATAAAATGACTTGGCCGAATTTGTCAAATACAAATGCACCAAGTTCATTTCAATTTCATTACACTTTAACTTATCAACTTTAATAAATATCTAAAACACTTTAAAGATATTAATATAAAGTCAACAAAGGCAACCAAGAAAAATATAACCCTTATATTCTTAAGGTGTTGGCCGAATTTAACAAGAAATAAAGGAAAATATATTTTCATTTTTCAAACAATTTTGAACAAATATCTTAAGAAGTCAAAATCAATTTGACAACCATTTCCTTTAATATATAAGTCAACAATTGCAACTTATAATCACTTCCTAACTTTATCATTTGGTGATATATTTATATTTTAATTATATTAATCATTTAACAATTAAATAATTAAATAATTAATTAAATACAAATATATCAAATATATGTATTATATTTACTTTAAATATCTCAATATATATTAATGATATAAGTCAAATACCTTTATTTGACTATTTATTAATGTGTATTTAATAATATCATATATTAAACACATACAGATTAAATAGGAAATAACGGTTCAGCCCGTTCGCATGTATTTTTCGTTTAACGATTAAACGATTTATAAATAATCATCATTATTCATAAATGTTGCTCTAGTGCTTTACGAGTATGTTTCATTATTCAGACTCTCTAGATTCAGGTATATCCGTCACGAAATCCAATTTCGTGTCCATAATCTATCCACCCGTAGATTATGACGATCGCGGATAATCTCGCTGAATCATACAGGTCGAGGTCATTGCATACGTATAATCCCTCCGTCACAGGTATCTGAATAAACCCAGAGATATAGATGTGAACGTCAAATCTCTATAGGTATTATCTCTTCAACGTATCTATTAACAATCTCTATATAACACTCGGAACTTACTTCCGAAGTATACTGTGGCCACAGATTTAACAGACTGGTAAATATATATGGACTACCTATGCTCTGTACACAGAACTGACGGATCATATCTTGACACACACAGGATATCATGAGGATCGGTCCACACCCAACGAACAGGCGGAGGTCTGATCTAAATAGATCGGTGACGTGACTGCCATATAAGTGTGGATGATGTCTCATACATCCACAGTTGTGTCTCAAGTCGAAGGACTACTATGCTACTCAACCCGAGAAGATTCTTATTGACGTTGGTGTACCATCCATTAAGAATCTTCGGTGAGCCGTTCAGTGTTTATCCACTATAAACACCTACACGTCTATACGAGTCTCCCTAGACTCATGGTTCATTGGGATAAACCATCGGACCAAGTCTCGATATACGACATGTACTGGTCTCAACAGATTTGACTAACCGACCCGTGTTAGCAAATCTTGACCAGGAACTATGTTTGATAATATATATATAGCAGTGACACTTCCCAATGTCAATTACAAACTAACTTTGTAACTATGTACTGCATTATATATTATCGGGTCTTTGTCTAATATATACATATCACTAAATCACATTTAGTTTCAATCTAATCGTAATCAGATCGAATACGTATATAAAAACAAGAGGTGCAACCACTAAGTAAGTGATATTATGGGAAAATGGGATATTCGTATTCATGAATCATACATAAATACGGTCTGGATTGGCGCTCTGAGCACCAACCCCAACACTACCCTACATCGGCACTTACTTGTGGGATGATAGATTTCTGTGGCATAGTAATTCTCTTTACAGACTAGGATAGCGTTCATTTTTGATGGTTCATGCATCATGTTTAATTTTATGCCAAAATTGATTAATGATTCTAATATGCGAGGAATGTTAAATGCATGTTTATTTCTTTATCAGCCATGATTTCTCCAATTATTTCTTACTCTCAAATGATAAATTAAAGGGAGAAAACTATGTTAAATGGAAAAGTAAAATGAACGCTATCATGGTCTGTAAAGACCTAAAGATTGTCATGACGGAGGAGAGTCCCCCCGAGCCGGCCAAAAATACTGGCCAAGCTGTGCGCGATACGTACCAGAAATGGGTAACAACAAATGAGAAAGCCCGCTGCTACTTGCTAGCAGGGATGTCTGAGGTTCTTGCTGCAAAGCATGAACCTATGGCTCTAACATCTCAGATGATGGAGTCATTGCAGGGCATGTTTGGGCAACATTCGGAGTGTCAACGCCATGAGGCCATGCTCTCAGCGATGACCGCTAGGATAAAGGATGGGACATTAATCTGAGAGCACGTCTTGAGGATGATGACCTATCTCAACACTGTTGAAACCTATGGAGCTCGTATTGACGAGCGTAGCCAGGTGGCCATGATTATGGAAACTCTTCCGAAGAATTTCCTGCAGTTTAAAAGCAACTATGTTATGAACAAGTTGACTTTTACTTTGACCCAACTGCTTAATGAGCTCACCCATTGCGAGTCCATGCTTGTGGATCCTCGTAGGTCCGGTGCTTAGGAAAATGTTGCCGAGTATTCTAAATCTGCAAAGAAGAAGAAGAATAGCACTGGGAAGGCTAAATGTACGACTATTTGACATACGTAAAGACCTTGCTGAAGGTAATTTTACTATGAGAGTTAGGACAAAGAATGTTGTTTCAGTAAAATAGTGGGAGGTATCAGTTTTCAATTTTTCAAATAAAAGTTATTTGAATTTAAACAAAGTTGTGTTTTTTCTTGTTTTTTCATGGAAATTTGATTTCTATTTCAAAACTATAGCATGATAGTTATCATTTATCTAATAATAATAGTTATTATTTCATAAATGAATTACCTATATGCTAAGGAAACTAGAAGATAACTTGTATGTGTTAAGACCGTTAACACATAAGCCACTGCTCAATACTAAAATGTTTTAGGTTGAGAAACCTAAAACTAAATGGCAAAAGATTTCTCACGATGACATATATATATGGCGTCTTAGACTTGGTCATATCAGCCTTGACCGAATAGATAGATTGATAAAGAACGGAGCCTTAAACCAGTTAAAGCTCAGAACTTTACCAGTTTGCGAATCTCGTTTAGAAGGAAAAATGACCAAGAGACCTTTTACTGGAAAAGATATAAGAGCCAGTCAACCACTTGAGCTAATACATTCGGACGTTTGCGGACTGATGAATGTAAGAGCCCAAGATGGTTATGAATACTTCGTCACATTCATTGACGATTATTCTAGATATGGGTATGTTTACCTAATGCATCTCAAATCAGATACCTTTGAAAAGTTCAAAGAGTATCGTACTAAGGTTGAGAACCAATTAGGTAAGACAATCAAAATTCTACAATCGGATCGTGGAGGAGAATACCTCGACAGAGATTTCGAGGAATTCTTAGTTGAGCATGGGATAGTATCCCAGTTCACAGCGCTGGAACACCACATCAAAATGGTGTTATGGAAAGGATAAATCGAACCCTACTAGACATGATGAGAATTATGTTTAGTTATAGCTCACTACCTAGTTCGTTCTGGGGATATGCACTGCAAACTGCAATGCATATCCTTAATATAGTTCCATCTAAATCTGTTTCTAAGACTCCCTTAGAGTTGTGGAATGGTCGTAAAACTAGTTTACGACATTTCCGCATATGGGGGTGTCCAGCACATGTGCTGAAGAATAAGACTACAAAGTTGGAGCCACGTTCTCAAGTGTGCCTATTTGTAGGCTATCCTAAGGAAACTATGGGTGGATTCTTCTATAGTCATGATGATAACAAAGTATTTATATCGAAAAATGCCACGTTTCTAGAGGAGGACTACATGAAGGAGTTCAAACCTCGGAGTAAGGTGTTACTTGAGGAGTTACTTGCTGATTCGACCAGCACACCGCAGTCAACAAAAGTTGACAAACACATAGCACATTCGATATCTGAGAGTCAGATGCAAGTTAGTAAGAATGATCTACCACCTAGACATAGTGGGAGGGTTGTACGACAACCTGATCGCTACCTTGGGGTTGGAGAGGCACAAGTTGTCGCATCCAGCGATGGCATAGATGATCCATTGACCTATAGTAATACAATGGATGATTCTGACAAAGAGGAATGACTCAAAGCCATGAACCTAGAGATGGAGTCCATGTACTCCCACTCAGTCTGGGAACTTGTAGACCAACCTGATGCGGTAAAACCCATAGGTTGCAAGTGGATCTACAAAAGGAAGATGGGATCAGATGGGAAGGTACAGACCTTCAAGGCTAGACTAGTGGCCAAGGGTTATACCCAGAAAGAGGGAGTTGACTATGAGGAAACTTTCTCGCCAGTAGCCATGCTTAAATTTATCTGCACTCTTCTATCCATTGCCGCATATTATGACTATGAAATTTGGAAAATGGATGTCAAGACTGCATTTTTGAATGAAAATCTTGATGAGAGTATCTATATGATACAACCAGAGGGGTTCATCGCCCAAGGTCAAGCGCAAAATGTTTGCAAGCTGCAAAGGTCCATTTATGGACTCAAGCAGGCATCCCGATCTTGGAATATAAGATTTGATACCACGATCAAGTCTTATGATTTTGAGCAGAATGTTGATGAGCCTTGTGTATACAAGCGCGTCATTGATGGGAAGGTGGTTTTTCTTATTTTATATGTCGATGATATTTTACTCATTGAGAATGATGTAAAGATATTATCAAACTTGAAAACCTGGCTAGCTAACCAATTCCAAATGAAAGATTGGGAGAGGCCAGTTATGTTCTTGGGATTCAGATACTTCGGGATCGCAAGAAACGACTGTTAGCTATGTCTCATGCATTCTATATCGACAAGATCCTTGTGCGATTTGGGATGCAGAATTCCAAGAAAGGCAACTTGCCTTATCCGCATGGAATTCATTTGTCAAAGGAATAGTCTCCTAAGACACCTCAAGATGTTGAGGAAATGAGACATATCTCATACGCCTCAGCAGTTTGTAGTCTCATGTATGCTATGTTATGCACGAGACCGGACATCTGTTTTGCAGTGGGAGTAGTAAGTAGGTTTCAATCAAACCCAGGATTGGATCACTGGGTGGCTGTGAAACACATTCTGAAGTATCTTAAGAGAACAAGAGATTATATGCATGTGTATTCCGGTGAGGATATGATCCTAAGAGGATATACGACTCTGATTTTCAAACAGATGTCGATTCTAGAAAATCTACATCTGGATCAGTGTTCACCCTAGGTGGTGGGGCTATAGTATGGCGGAGTATAAAGCAAACTTGCATTGCTGAATCCACCATGGAGGCTGAATATGTAGCAGCTTGTGAAGCAGCTAAGGAAGCAGTTTGGCTCCTTAAATTCTTGGGAGATCTGGAAGTTGTTCCAGATATGGATAGACCACTCACACTCTATTGCGATAATAGTGGTGCGGTAGCAAACTCTAAAGAACCAAGAAATCACAAGAGGGAAAAGCATATAGAGAGGAAATTTATAGGAACCTGGCAGATCCGTTTACAAATACCTTGTCGGCTAAAATGTTAGAAGGTCACCTAGATGGTCTAGGATTACATGACATGTCCCATTTGCTCTAGTGCAAGTGGGTGATTGTTGGGATGTATGCACTAGAGCTACATGTGATGTAAACAGTTTTATATGTTTTGAAATAAAATGATGCATTATTCATTTATCAAAGTGTTTGTTTAATTTTCGCATATTATATATCATATTGAATACCCTAGATTACTTATGTGTCTTCAGACTTAGTGTATGAGTGTCATACATAAGAGGATTTAAGTCTGAAGTTTGTAATCTTAAATAGTTCATAGAGAACAAACAAAGCAGGTACTTTGTTTGTGGTTTATCTATAGCTGCGGTCCATTCTATATTTGTATGGCGACCTTGATCCGGGATCGTCCATGTAGAGACATGAGAATGGAGGCACCTTGTATGATGTGATCATATAGGACTGGACCCAGATGTAAATGACATTTTTTAATATCCGTTAAACAAAGAAAGTCATTTCGATATACTAGATGGTTATATATGGATTGATCTTAATCTTGAGTGTACTACGAACTCCTATATGGCGGGCTATGTCCTTTGATTTACAAAGGTGAGGTTGTTGTTGCAGTCTCGGCCAATAGCTACGTATTTTGAGGGCATGGTCTGTTATGTAGCTGAGAACGTTTTACATAGACATGGAGTTCACTCTTTCTTGCGAGAAATAGATGAGTATCTTCCTTAAGGGTTGATTCAGTGCTTGAACGATTTGAGCGCTCAAGTCTTTCTATTGCGAATAGAAAGATTAAAATTCATAATCGTTATGAGTAAATCGTTCATTAGAGAATCAATGGTACTTAAGGTAAAAATAATTAGAGGGGTATAACGGACATTATGATCCGACTCTAATTACGAGATACTCGTGAAGGGTCAATTCGTATGTAATGACTATATCGATGGACACCGACTTCGTTCGACTTAATATATCATCTACGGCAACGAGAGTGCAACTTCGGGTTTTTAGTGGAATAACCCGGAGTTAATAATTTGGAATATTTGATTAAGAGCTTAATTAATATTTCGAGATTATTGGAGTTCGGAACCGTAGGTCCATTTGGTCCCCGTGCTAGCTCGATTTACTATAGCGGATTTAGTATAATTGGATAGTCCAATTATATACTCACATATGTATAAATATTATTAATATGATTAATAATATTGATGTGTCACACTTGATACTATATATTAAAAGGTTAGTATATAGTTTTAATAATTATTTGATGATTATTAATTGCACATTATTAAATTATATTATTTATATAATTTAATAAATATAAAATTAGATTTTGATTTTCCAAAAAAAAAAAATGGTTTTTGGAAGGTGTTTGATTGGTTTGAGTAATTGCTCTTTATGAAAGGCAATTACACCTTTTATTTTTGTAACATATCCTTTATTATAGTAATAAAGGATTAATGTTACAAAATTAAAGAGAAAATGGCCATATGGCCGAAACTACAAGTGGGGAGGCTAAGGGTTTGATTTATTTTGGAAATAATAAACCCTAAGTCTAAAAAGAAATTTTATTTTTTCTTTTGGACAACTCTCTCACTTGCAACTCCAGCCACCTTTCTTCATCTTCTCCAAATCCTCTCAGGAGTTGAGAGAAAACAAAAACAAGAAGAAGAAGAAATCAAAAATAAAATTGAGTGTGATTTATAATCTCTAAATAGTTTAGGGATTTATCTTGTGAGTGTAGTCCACCCTACTTTCCGTTGGTAACGAGACATAACTCGGAAGATCGATTGGTGGATCCGATTTCTTATGCACGCACACGGCAAAATCCAAATATCGTCACTGTCATCCTATATGTGAAAGTGATATGCGTGAATGCTTGATGAACAAAGTGTGATGCGTGATTTATTCATTTGCTATTTGCATTCATGTGCTGTTACATGATGCGTGGCTTATTCATGTGCTATATATATTTATGTGTTGTTACTTTGATGATTAAATATTGAATATGATTAAAGTTGATCATCCAGTGGCGCAGTGCATATTGTGATTTATATTTGATCATCAAATGGCGCACATCACATGTGTTTATTTCATTAAATTTGATCAAAAGTGATAAAAGTGATCAAGCATGGTGCATTAGATGAAGGAGACGAAGAGTCACAGTGCATGATTAAGAAACCTGATGGTTACAGGCAGTCACGGCATGTGTGTTTGCGGTTTTGTTTCAAGACAGTTCTTGTAACAGTAAGTTGTGCATGTTAAGGGGCTGTTCGGATTTGGAATTTTTGGTAGAGAAATTCTGGATTAAATTGAGAAGGGCAGAAAAAATTTTCAAGGTTGGTCCCGTGTGCCTAAGCCGCTTCCGCTGCGCGAGGCGCGGAGAAAACGTTTCCTACAATAATATATTTTTCGTCAAGGCCTAAATGTTGTAAGCTGACTTGAGTCTACATGAACTCTAATGAGCTGTTTGAATTGAGAATTAACTATTGACATCCTAATCTGCTAACGTGGGCTGATCCGACGTGATATGACCTAAAATTATATGAACTGAACATGATTCTGAAATCTACATGACCTATATTGGATCTACATGAACTGAAAGCTTTCTACTGAACATGACTTAATCCTAACCAACTTATTCTAGAATTACCTGAACTGAAAGTGCAAGTGCTGAATCTGTAAATTAAATTAAACCCATATGACTAAGTGCTGAACACTTAAACTGATTGTGCTTGAGCTAAACCTAAATGCTAAATTGAAATCCATGAACTGAACATGAAATGCATAAACATATCTGCCTCCCTGATTTTTAAATTTGTGAGCTGAATCTGAATACTAACATTTATGCGTTATTCCTGATTACCTAACTGAGGGTGTATGGGTTCACTTGAATATCTAACATGAACATACATATGTCCTGAATGTCTAAGCTGGATAGGTATGAACTGCGCCTAACTACTTGAACTGGAATGCATGTCTAACTACCTGAATTAGGAATGGATAGACTGTAGGAGTTTTATAGGGAAAAATCCGGTAACGCGGAACGCGGAAAATCAAAATTTTCCGATTTCAATAATTTTTCTTAGATCAATTAAATAACCTTATTTATTTAATTACCCAATACTTAAAAAATTGAAATTTTACACAAGAGATCAAATTTCTTTGTAATTGCCGAATTGGCCCAATAGTTTACAAATTGAACATTTTAGTCATCAAATTATCAAATACAATTTTGGATGATTCTAAATCAATTCTAAAATGATCTCCAACATGTCCAACATATCAAAAACAAATTACAACAAAATCCCCAAAAAAATTTAAATTGCCGAACAGTCCCTCATTTTTCAATTTTTGCGATTTGGTCCATTTTTGTTCAAAACATGTCAAGATCAAATCCAATCAACCCAAAAATTAATAAGAATCATATAAACACCATAATACATCATATATATGAAAATCCCCAAATTTGGAAAGGGTTAAGAACCCTAATTTTATAATTTCTTCAAATTGACAAAATACACCAAATCCATTAAATCCAACAATTTAATTCAAACTTTACCACACCAAACAAGTCTCACCATCATGAAAAAACTCAAGAAAAATTCTAGGTCATCAATGAGTGGCTTAGAAACTCTAGAATGACAACTTGATTATCAAATAATCAAAAGAGAGCTTAAGAACCCATTTCAAGCTCACTTGGATACCATACATGCTTTCATCTTTCAAACAAGTTCAAAACCATTTAAAACACAAACTAAAAGTGTATAAACAACATCCTAACAACACATGTTGAGGCTAAGCATGATAGAAACATTTTCTTAGTTGAAAGGTTTAAAGAAAAACTTACAAAATCAAATTATTTCCAAGCTTTTCTTTTATTAACAAGTTACCAAAATCAAATTATATATATACACTCTTTTGTGTTTTTTTTTGGTAACTTGTTAACCTAATATTAATAAAAATGAAACAAAATAATATATACTCTCACAAAAATGCCTTGGCCGAATTTGTGAGTGTATATACAAATATCTAAATATTTTTTGTTTCAATAAAGTTAGCTTTATCAACTTGCTTATTTGATCATTACACATTTAATGAAATTCAACAAGTCAAATAAAGCAACTTAAGTCATCTCCAAAAATATTAAAACTTAAGATATTTATATTTTTAATTAATTTAATTATTTAACAATTAAATAATTAAATAATTATTTAAATATAAATATTTTAAATATATGTATTATATTTACTTTAAATATACAAATACATATACATTTATGATATATGTCAAATATCACAATTTGAAATTTAATTAATGTATATTTAATAAAATATATCATTAAATACAAATACACATTAAATAGGATATGACCATTAGGTCCATTTGCATGTATTTTTTGTTTAACCTTTAAACGACTTATAAATAATCAGTATTATTCATAAAAGTTGCCCTAGTGCTCTACGAGTATATTTCACTAGTGAGACTCTCTAGATTCATGCATATCCGTCACGAAATCTGATTTCGTGTCCATAATTTACCCACCCGTAAATTATGACGACCACAGATAATCTCGTTGAATCATACAGGTCGAGGTCATGGCATATGTTTAATTCCTCTGTCACAGGTTTCTGGATATATCTCAGAGATATAGATGTAAACGTCAAATCTCTTTAGGGACAATCCCGTCGACGTCTCTATTAGCCATCTCTAAAAGAACACTTAGAACTTACTTCTAAAGTGTACCACGGGCTCATGGTTTTTATCTGATTGCTAATCATATATGGACTACCTATGCTCTGTACACATAACCGACAGATCCTATCTCGATACACACTAGACACCCTGAGGATCTGTCCACACCCAACGAACATGTGGAGGTCTGATCTGAATAGATCGGTGACGTGACTGTCATCTAAGTGTGGAAGATGTCTCATGTTCCTACAGTGGTATCTCAAGCCGAAGAATCACAAATGCTACTCAACCAGAGAAGATTCTTATTGACGTTGGTGTACCATCAATTAAGAATCTTTGGTGAGTCGTTCAGTGTTTATCCGCTATAAACACATACACGTCTATACGAGTCTCCAAGACTCATGGTTCATTGAGAAACCATTGGAATCATATATTCCAGTATACGATATGTACCGGTCTCAACGGGTTTACTTTACTGACCAAGTAGGGTAAATCTTGACCAGAAACTGTCTAAGAATGACAACGTCATGATACAACTCAATGTCAGTTACGACGCTTTTGCAACAACATCATGACTAATCATTCTAAGGACAATTATGTCTTTACCATATCAAGAGATATATTATATTATAGAAACTGCTTATTTTATTTATAATAAAACGTTTACAAGAGTATTTACAAGGAAATAAAACAAGGAATTGGCACTCTGAGCACCAACCCCAACATAAACTTAAAAACTGAACCAGACATCCATGGACTGATCTGATTATCTGGCCTGGAATGCATGATCTGGCCTGAATATCTAACCGAATGCATAAGTTACACTTAACTATCTGAACTACAGATGCTTGAGCTAATATGCTGGCTACATAAACTAAAAACCGTATGTGGACCGTGATCATGAAATGAATGCATGCTATAACCAAACCACCCATACCTGTGGTAAAAGCCATCCCAAACCCGTAGTGGCTTGGTTCTAATCTAACATGTGCATGAATCGTGAAAGTTGAGAATAACTATATAAACTGCAACCCTCGAGCCTGAAACTAACATGAACTACCTAACATGATTTAGCCATGGCCTGAAATTGACTGATCTTGAAAGTGACTGAAACTATCATGAGTTAAAATGCTATATGCTAACCCGAATCTGAATGACATGTTCTGCACTACTTGAAAGAGCTCTAGTATGGAATTCTCCGCGCTTCCACTACATTAAAACTTTAAATCCTGAGTCCAAATACAATTAGCATAATCGAACTGACAATTCTAATATACTCGTGACGCATGATATGCATATGACATGCTAAACGAATATTTCAACATAACTGATATAGTCACCTTAAACATCCCAAATGAAATTGACAAAACTAGCGGCTAGAATCTGTTATCTCGACCAAAACATGAGGCAATTTTAATTGCCTTAAAATCATGTTTATAACTATCATGGCATGATCCTAACTCATAATCAACCCATAATATGCAGATTACGGACATTGATTGCCCAAACACTACATCAAACCAAGCTAACCACGTCGGCCATCCCAATCCTGTGGCTACGACCAACTCAAACCATTGGTGGCCATCACCAAAACATCATGCACATACTTCATATTATGCAACACATACTTAAATACATGTATCATGGGTAACTCATTAACAACCAACTTAATGAGGCTCTTGGCCACACTAATATACACACACAAAAATTTTTTGTATCACCACTAAAAGGTATTACACATATGCATAATCATCACCACACAAAAATAAAAATACTTCCCCCCCGTCAACATTTGAAAATTTGGTCAGAGCCCCATATGACAAAACCATGCTAATTCATCACTTCTATAGCTATCTTATACACTAAAATACCCAAAATTATGTTTATTTCACCATCAAAAGACAAAATTCAAACTCCCCCTAAGCACACCACTCGGCCAAGGCTAGCATTTTTACCAAATTTGTGCATTCTTATCCTTCTATGTCTAAAGCATGTTATTATGCCATGAAATGCATGAATAAATAACTCTAGCAAGCTAATTATGGCCAACTGCATCAAATGAAAATCTAGGGTTCATGGATTTCGAATATGGGGACTAAAAAATACATGCTTGACTTTAAGAAATCGAAGAAGAGAGGGATGTATGCTTATTTATCTGGATGGTAGGTTGAAGAAGCACTTAATTTTCTATTTTTGAACTAGCCAAGAACGTAAGTTTATAGAGCAAAAATGGAGTGTGTAAGTATTTTTAAAAGACTTTGTATATAAAGATTGTAAAGAATAGTATGAAGTTTGAATGATTTCTAGTATAAGTTCAAATACAATGTTTCTTAGAAGTTCTAAAATTGTATGTCCATGTTGTATTTCAATGACTATACAATTATATGCTTCCACATATTTCAGCACAATATTCTAAAGGGTTTCTACAAACCTATATATATATATATATATATATATTCAAGATTTAGTCTTGTCTTTTATGGTATGAGTGTGGTTATTTACTGAGTATTATAACTAATTATACAACAATTTGCTAGTTTTGCAGGTTGGTAACTAGATCAGTCAACCATATAAGTTTTGAAAAGTCATGCTCAATACAACGGGTTACCCAAGTTGCATTCAACGACTTTAGAGTGCCGGGGAGTGTCGTAGATGTCTAGGAGCTATGTTGGTTTGAATGAGTTTCAGTGGGCATTGGGCAGAAACGTTGATCTCAACTAGTGAGTGATCTCAACGTTGATCAAGACAATTAAGTATTGGAGGTTGGGTAACACAGGAGGTAGCAGCAATAGGAGAAAAAGTATGAGCACTAGAGGAAGAGGTGGAAGACATGGTTGGATGGATTTCACCTAGCTGATACCATATAGAAACGTGAAGTACAATAATATTATCCATTCTCCTTAATTATCTATTTACTTTTGAGTACGAGATTTATCTTAATAATCTATATTATAAGGGACAATAGTGTGAGTGAAAGAGAAGGCAATAAATGGTTAAGATTAAAAGAGAAAATATATTCAAAGACCTAATTGGCGGCTCATATCATTTTATTATAATATAACGGCATATACATAATCCTTTCATTATAGAATCTCTCTTAAAATAGAAATTGTAGGTTACAACACAAATCAAAAAAAAAAAAAATCATTTCATTATAAAATTCCTCTGAAAATTACCAAACAAATCAAAAAACATAATCCTTTCATTTATAAAATCTCTCTGAAAATGACAATGGTAAATTCTATAATACTGTGTAGTAAGCAAGTTCAATAACTAGTTTGAATATAAGAGATAATGAAGTTATCCATTATCAGTCCCCAAGGGGCGTGACTTCGTGGTATATGGCTCAGGTTCTCACCTTAAGGTCCTGAGTTCGAATCTATAGAATGCGTTTTTTGTAAGAGTCTGGGACAGACAGAGATTTTACCTGCTCCGCTTAAGTTTGAAAGAGATAATTTGATGGCGGAATTTCCAACAATTCCAAAAAAAAAAAAATTATCCATATCCTTCACAATATACTCTCAATAATAATTGACGAAACATATATGCTCATATTTATATTTATAAATGAGACTTAGAAATGGAGTCTCAAAGAGCTCAAACAATTGTCCCATTGGGCTCATATCCTAGTGGCACACTTTAGTCATTCTTAGAACTTAAAAATGTTTCTGGTCTCTTATAGATTAACATCTTATTTCATCTATAGTGGTAAATTATAATAGAAAAAAAAACCATGTTAGGAGATTAAATATGGCGCTTTAACATATAATTTTACTAATTTTAAATTGTAAAGGTCTCGGAAGATATATTTGTATATGAAAATGTTGGGATTTGTGTTGACTTAGTGTGCATAAAGATAGTTTGCACCGAAAGCAAACTGTCTTCATGCAACTGCTTTGCATGGCTAATAGCCATGCAAAACGTGTATGAGCTGTAAAGCTGGAGGTGCTGCCAGCCTGTGTGTGTGTGTGTGCAAACCGCGTGACACTGTTCACGTGGTTTGATCAGTATATAAAGAACCCCAGACCATTGTTATCATCATCCCAAACGTGAGTGAAGATAGAGAGTAAAGTGTTTGAGAGTTTTTTGTAAAGCTTGGGTTGTAAGCTTTGTAATTCTTTTGTGAGTAATATAAAAGAAGAGTTTTCTCTCAATTCACCTCTATTCGTGTGTGTTTAATCACAACAAGTGGTATCAGAGCTAAGGTTACTCGGAGGGATCCCGAAACTCAGAAACAGAGGTTCGATTCAGAAAGTCGGTTCCGACGAAAGTTGTCGAAAATCGATTTTGAGCATACCATCGGACTTTTCACGACGAGACGAGCACTTTGGTATTTTCCGGTGATCGATCGGAGGTCAGACGAAGCTTCACGCGCCGCACGCGCCAGGCAGAAGCTTCCTCACGCGCTACACACGCAGAAACGCGCCGCACGCGCTGCTCAAGGAAGAAGACGATACACGTGGCGACACGTCAGCGTCCAATCAGCGCCACGTCAGCAGACCCCGCACAGTCAGCAGCCCAGTTAGCAGGACACGTCAGCAACACAGTCAGCAGACACGTGGCATCTAGTCAGCAGCCACGTCAGCATTTGCCACGTCAGTAGTGCCATGTCAGCGGTGTCTGGTAAATTTCAGATAGGCCCTTAAACTTTCTGAAAATTACAATTTAGCCCATATACTTTCAGGAATTTTCAATTTAGTCCCTGAACTTTTGGAAATTGCAATTTAGTCCCTGAATGTTTCCATAATTGCACTTTGGCCCCTGAACTTTTGGAAATTGCACTTTGACCCCTGTAATTTCTGGAATTTGCAATTTGGTCCATGTGTCGGATTTTGACAAACGAAGTGTCATTTCCACCATTTTCGACCATTTCAGACGCAACTGTGAGGTCCGTTTTTTGAAATTCTGCTTAGAATTTTTATGATTGAGGGGAGCAACGGAAAAATGATTTTGTTAACCAGTACAAACTATTTCACATGGAGAGGAAGGATGAAAGACCTTCTGTATGTGAAAGACTATGATGGATCGGTATTTCTGGAGGAGAAACCAGAAGGAATGACCGATGGAAAGTGGGCTAATCTTCACCAGAAAACATGCAGTACTATTCGTCAGTGGATCGACGATAATATCGTCAACCATGTCAGTGAAGAAACAAATGCACGTGTCTTATGGAGAAAGCTGGAGGAGCTTTTCCGAGCAAAGACTGGAAACAACAATCTGTACTACATCAAGAAGATGATGGGTTTGAAATACCAGGAAGGTACAGCTGTGGCATACTATATAAACGATTTCCTCGGAACAATGAAAGAACTGTCTGGATTGGGCATAGACTTCGGTGATGAGGTAAATGGCTTAATACTCCTTAATACGTTACCATAATCTTGGGAAACGTTCAGATCTACGGTGATCAATTCAGCCGCAGATGGGAAAGTCACTATGGAGATGGCAAATACCAGGATCTTCGAGGAAGAAAAGAGGACGAGAATGCAGGAGTCAGCATCAGCCTCAACCTCAGAAGCTCTAGTGACAGAAAAGAACACCAGAAGGGGGAGGAGTAAAAGCCGAGGCCCCGGTAGACCAGACAAGAACCAGGGGAAATCAAGAACAAGAGATATTGAGTGCTACCATTATAAAAAGAAAGGCCATATGAAGCGAGATTGCTACAAACTGAAGAACGAGCAGTCCAGGAGAGATAGCGACTCTAATCAAGAAATAGTTGCTACAACCACCGAGAAAACCTCCAAAGAATTTTGCATAATGTATGAAGAAGCTGTTGTGAATCTTGCCAGCCACGAGACCAGTTGGGTGATAGATAGTGGTGCCTCCATACACGCCACATCTCGCAGAGACTTCTTTTCATCTTACACACCAGGGGACTACGGTGTTGTAAGGATGGGGAATGACGGACAGTCCAAAGCCGTCGGTATTGGAGACATCTGCCTTGAAACAGATAACGGGACAAGGCTAGTGTTGAAGGGAGTCAAGCACATCCCAGACATTCAGTTAAACCTGATCTCAACAGGCAAGCTGGATGATGAAGGTTTCTGCAGCACCTTTAGTGACGGATGCTGGAAACTCACTAAAGGATCAATGGTCGTGGCACGAGGTAAGAAAGACTCAACCCTGTATTTGATGCATGCTAAGCTTTCAAATAGTAGCATAAATACAGTTAACAGTAATGAGGCAGCCGAGCTATGGCATAAAAAGCTTGGTCACATGAGCCAAACAGGGATGGAGATACTACGCAGGCGAAATGTTCTTCCGGAACTGAAGAACTCACACTTACGAAAGTGTGAACACTGCATGGCTGGAAAGCAGAACGAAGTATCCTTCCAGAGCTCCCCACCTCAACGGAAACCGGAGGTACTAGATCTCATACATTCAGATGTATGCGGTCTGATGCAGATACGAACACTCGGAGGGTCATTGTATTTTGTGACATTCATTGATGATAATTCAAGGAAGATCTGGGCATACACCTTGAAGAGAAAAGACCAAGTGCTTGGAGTGTTCAAGGAATTTCATGCCCTGGTGGAGAGAGAAACTGGCAAGAAACTCAAATGCATCAGAACAGACAATGGTGGAGAATACAGAGGTCCGTTTGATCAGTACTGCAAGACGCAAGGAATCAGACATCAAACGACACCTCCGAAGACACCTCAGCTGAATGGCCTAGCTGAGAGGATGAACAGAACCTTATGCGAGAGGATCAGAAGCTTGTTGTCACAAGCCAAGCTGCCGAAGACATTTTGTGGGGAGGCACTCATTACAGCAGTACATGTTTTGAACATGTCCCCAGCGGTCGCACTAAAAGGTAATGTTCCTAACCAAGCTTGGATAGGTAAAGAAGTGTCATACGAACACTTGCATGTCTTTGGGTGCAAAGCTTTTGTACACATCCCAAAGGACGATAGATCCAAGCTTGATGCAAAGACGCGACATTGTGTCTTTATTGGCTATGGTCAGGATGATTTCAGCTACAAACTCTATGATCCTGTGGAGAAGAAGATTGTCAGAAGCCGAGATGTTGTCTTTGTTGAAGACCAGACCATAGAAGATATCCGGAAGGAATTGAAGACAATACCCCAGCAATACAGAGATGTGAATCCAGAACCTCACACACCGGTGCCAGTACGAGTTGAAGATGAGGTTCCCAGACATAAGGGTACAGGTGATGAAGCTCCCAGAGATGATGATCATGATCAACCACCAGTACTAGAAGCTACACCAACAGTTCCACAGAGAAGGTCTGACAGAGAGAGGCGACCTTCAACCAAATACTCTGCATATGAGTATGTGCTGCTTATTGACGGGGGAGAACCCGAGAGCTAACATGAGGCTGTGGAAACAGATGACAGAGAAAAGTGGGAGGAAGCCATGCAAGATGAGATGAAATCTTTCCATGACAATCACACTTTTGAGTTGGTGAAATTGCCAAGAGGCAAACGGGCTTTGAAGAATAAATGGGTGTACATGGTGAAGCAACATGAGCACACTTCACAACCCCGGTACAAAGCCAGATTAGTTGTCAAGGGATTCAATCAGAGGAAATGCATTGACTTCGATGAAATCTTCTCTCCAGTTGTGAAGATGTCATCCATCAGACTGCTACTCAGCTTAGCAGCAAGCCTCGACCTAGAAGTTGAGCAGATGGATGTCAAGACCGCATTTTTTCACGGGGATCTGGAAGAAGAAATTTACATGGAGCAACCAGAAGGCTTCAGAGTCAGAGGAAAAGAGGACTATGTGTGCAGACTCAAGAAAAGCCTTTACGGTTTGAAACAGGCACCGAGACAGTGGTACGTGAAGTTTGAGTTAGTTATGGGGGAACAGGGATACAAGAAGACAACTTCAGACCATTGTGTTTTCGTTCAGAAATTTTCTGACGATGACTTTATCATCTTACTGCTATATGCAGATGATATGTTGATAGTTGGCCGGAATCAATCGAGGATTGATAATTTGAAGCAGTAACTGAGTAAGTCTTTGAGATGAAAGACTTGGGGCCAGCTAAGCAGATTCTTGGCATCAGGATCGGTCGTGATCGGAAAGCCAGGAGGTTATACTTGTCACAGGAGGAGTACATCGAGAAAGTACTTCAGAGATTCCAGATGGACAAGGCTAAAGTGGTTAGCACTCCTCTTGCTACCCACTTTAGATTGAGTACGCAGCAGAGTCTCTCTACTGAGACGGGGAAGAAGGAAATGAAACAGGTTCCATACACCTCAGCAGTGGGAAGTCTTATGTATGCCATGGTGTGCACGAGGCCAGACTTAGCACACGCAGTTGGATTGGTCAGCCGGTTCATGTCAAACCCAGGACGGGAACACTGAAATGCTGTCAAATGGATTATGCGGTATCTTCGAGGCACATCCAAGATGAAGTTATGTTTTGGAAGCAGCGACAAGCCAGTGTTGATGGGCTACACCGATTCAGATGTGGCAGGAGATGTGGATACCTGAAAGTCTACTTCAGGGTATCTGATTACTCTCTCATGAGGAGCTGTGGCATGGCAGTCTAGGTTGCAGAGATGTGTTGCACTTTCTACAACAGAGGCAGAATTCATTGTAGTGGATGAAGACATTCGTCCAAGAATTGGGTTTCAAGCAGGAGAAGTACATTTTGTACTGCGATAGCCAGAGTGCTATCTATCTCGGTAAAAATTCCACCTTTCATTCGAGGTTAAAACATATCGATGTGAGGTATCACTGGATACGGGACGTCCTGAGCTCAAGGCTGTTAGAACTCAGGAAAATTCACACCGACGACAACGGTGCCGATATATTCACGAAGGTCTTACCAAATGAGAAGCTTGAAATCTGTCGTGCCATAGCCGGGATGACAAAACTCTCCACATAGTCAGAGTGGGGAGATTCAGAGAACTACGATTGGCTTGATCCCAACTCAGGGTACGTAGGCAGTCATACAGATCCAGCCAGGGGAGGATCTTTTGGAGGATTCGATTTGGATGATTGATGGTCGGCTCAGATTTTGGGGAAATCTTCACCGAGGATGAGATTTGTTGACTTAGTGTGCATAAAGATAGTTTGCACCGAAAGCAAACTGTCTTCATGCAACTGCTTTTGCAAAACGTGTATGAGTTGTAAAGCTGGAGGTGCTGCCAGCCTCTGTGTGTGTGTGTGCAAACCGCGTGACATTGTTCACGTGGTTTGATCAGTATATAAAGAACCCCAGACCATTGTTATCATCATCCCAAACGTGAGTGAAGATAGAGAGTAAAGTGTTTGAGAGTTTTTTTGTAAAGCTTAGGTTGTAAGCTTAGTAATTCTTTTGTGAGTAATATAAAAGAAGAGTTTTCTCTCAATTCACATCTATTCGTGTGTGTTTAATCACAACAATTTGTATGCCCGACAAGTAAATATGTTCGAAACATGATTGATTAATAAATTTGTGATTCTATTTTATTCCATGTATGCATTTTGATTTGCTTTATAAAATTCATGAAAATTCCGTGATTATTTATGTAGATTTAAATTAAACATATATGTGTATGTAAAATGTTACATGCATATATGCATGGATAAAATTTAAAGAGTAATAATCAAAATTTATTCATGACTATGATTTGAAGTTGGGAATCTTCAAATCCAAAGTCATAAATACAGTTCATTCCATTTATGAATGATATAGTTCTATCCAGACTATATTATGTAGAGACATAGAAATGAATGTGTTTTATATAATAAGATTATATTGGACAAGACCAGATAAAATTGAAAAGTTCTAATAATTTCCATTAAATAAAGAACATCAATTTATCATAATGATGGTCATATATGTGATGATCTTAATTCATTATATTTAGCAGACTCCTATATCATATTAATTTATTCTTTAATTTACTCGGTATGGTTTGTATTTATTACATTTCGTAAACCTTGTATTTTGGGAATGAGTTGAATGAATAGTTAGGAATGCTAACCTTATATAATGAAATCCGTTCATAAGATTCTCTTGTTTGTTAGTTCAAGACCTGAACGATTAGCGTGCAAATTCATAAAAGTTATGAATTAATTGTTCACTTGAGAACTAATGGAAGTCAAAGATAAAGAAGTAATTGGAGAGGTTAACGGATATTTTATACCTAGCTCCTTTACGAATCTGTTATGGAGGATCATTACATAGGTAATGACTATATCAATGGACGAATTCTTTGAGTAATTAATTCTATAATTCTGAGAGTGCAATTCTGTGTATTTAGTGGAGTTACTCCATAATTAATAATTTCGTTTGATTAATAAAAGAGTTTATAATTAATCGACGGAATTATTGGAGCTTAGAATTATAGGTCCATCGGTCCCCTCGTCGTCTTCTATCACTGTTCGAACGATTATAATTACGAAGAAAAATAGTTGTGAATTATTTAAAATAATTATGAATTATTTTACACTCTAATTATTCCATATAGCTCATGTTTGGAAATTATGACAAATATTGTCTTAATATATTTATTAATATTTAATTGATTTGATTAATTAAATTTTAATTTAAAAGGACAATATTTCAAAAGTTGAAATTTTGATAATTTATGAATTATCTTTGATAAATTATGAGATAAATATCAAAAGATTTTAATTTAAATTTTTTTTGAAATTAAAATTAATAATATCCTTAATGGATTTGCTTGATAAGAATTTGATTTTGATCAAAAGTTGATCAAGAGAAACAAATTTTTTTAAAACAAAAAACGTGAGCTGTAGAGATGATTTTGATTGGATCAAAAAGGAGAAAAAATTGCTGCAAGAAAAGGCATAATACTTTAAAACCGTGAGCAATTTATTTTGAAGAATTGAATTGCTTTTTGATCATTCAAAAATCAAAAGAAAAACAACAGCAAATGCTGTGAAGAAAATAAAAAAGTGTTTTTCATTTTTCTGTTTTTCTTGATTTTGGTTTTGAGAAAATCAAAAATAAAATATCTCATGTGTTGAGTACACGTATCCTTCACAAAAAATTAGAGTGTTTTTCGCATTTATTTTCACGCCCACACGTGCCATTTGAGGTGAGGAGATAAGACGAGGAAGATCGTGGTTCAAAGAATCGATTTACAAACAGATCCAGATCTACAGATATATTTCTAACCTGAGTTCTAAATAATTTTATTATTAATATACCAGAAAATACAGATCCGATTTTATTGTTCATGTGAAAATTTTTTTGCTACTGAACACGATTTCCGCTGCGCATGAACTCTAAAAACCAACAAATGGTATCATGAGCGGTCGTATTTATTCTAGTATATTAATAAGAATGATTTATTGTAAATCATTTTAAGATGTATGTAAAAGAGTAGGCTATGCATTTTTATGAATTATCATGTGATGGTGAATGTATGGATATTAATCGTTAATTGTATGGTTGACCTTGGGTTATGATTTTAATTTTTTTTTTGCTTTATATATTGGATAAGTAAACCCAAAAATTAAATGGGTATTTTTTTTGTAATTGTTAATTATTTGTAAGCGTTGGAGATGAAGATCAAGCCAAATGACGGATGACGCAAAATATAATTATTTTTCCAAATTTTTTGATTACTGCACTGCAGCAGTGAGCTGTTGCAAGAATAGCAGCCTCATGCTGCACTGCACATATGTGCAGCATGAGGCTGCTGCACAAGCAGCAGTGAGGCTGCTGCACATGCAGCACTCTCGCTGCTGCTGTGCAGCAGTTTGCCGCACAATGGCAATTTTAGATTGCCCATTGTGCGGCAATGCTATAATTAAAAAAAAAACGGTTTTTTTTTTAGGTGAAAATCACTTGGAAATATTATTATATTTTTTTCCAGATTTGAAATTAATGTAATTTTATTTTTTTTTATTGTAATTTTAGAAATACCCAAATTGTCAACCCGGTTAATATCCAATTTATTTATTTTGTGTAAATTATAAAATGTTTATTCACATGCATATTTTAAATGACATATAGAATTAGCACAATGCCTACTCTTGCATTATAACATGCCATACATACATGTGCATTTTCATAAATTTATTTATGATTGTAAATAGTTTATAATTTGATTAAAAACTATTTTAGAATTTTATCGATTAATCGATTAAATAAAATTTGTGAATTAATTTTAAATCGTTAAAATTTGTAATGTCACAAAATTTAGTTCTAAGTATTTATAGTAAATTGTTTGTCATGAATAACTTAGATGTTTCATAATGAATTTAAGTTTTATTAGTAAAGCGGGTAATTTTATTATGAAACAATTATATTGGTAATTAAAGACCTTTAATATTGATTTCATGGTCTTTTTCCATTAAGTTTTCAAAACATTAGATGTTTTACATATTAAATCACTAAACATAAAATAATGAGTGGGAGCGAGTAGTTTGTCAAAATATCATTTGGTCTCCACCGTTAGTGCAACATCGTGAAATCTAAGTGGGGCTTCGTGATGACTTTAGTTTCATCCTCCCTAAAGAAAGTGTTTGCTTAGGTTAATATCAAGGTTGTACTTCTTATGATAGGATTTATAAAATGTATTTCATAATTAACTTACCCTAAGGTGGTTATTATGAGTAAAAATTCTAGGATCCAAAACGGTGGGTTACACTCATATAAATATAGTTAAAAGTGTTAATTATATTTAGACCAAAAATCGGTTATTAATAATTTTTGAAAATATGAGATATTTTGAAAAAAAATTTATTAATTGAGATTGTCTCTATTTTAATAAGGTGTTGTGATCGACCATAAGGCAACATAATATGCTTATTAAATTTTCCGAGGCTATAGTAGTGCATATATATTTTAGTGTTTTGCATATGCATCATGCATCATGATTACTATGCCATATTTATTTTGAATTTTATGCATGGAATAATTTAGAATATTTTTTTAATGATTTCAGAAATATGTCAAATCCAATCCTATCACTGCTTGCTACTGAAAAATTAACTGGTGATAACTTTGCTAAGTGGAAGAAAAATTTGAATATAATTCTTGTGCTGGATAACCTGAAGTTTGTCCTGATGGAGGAATGTCCTCCAGAACCAGCTGTGAATGCCAACAAAACCATCAAAGATGCCTATGAAAATTGGATACGAGCAAATGACAAAGCTCGTTGTTATTTGCTTGCTGCCAAGTCTGAATGTGTTTTATATAATAAGATTATATTGGACATGACCATATAAAATTGAAAAGTTCTAATAATTTCCGTTAAATAAAGAACATCAATTTTATCATAATGATGGTCATATATGTGATGATCTTAATTCATTATATTTAGCAGACTCCTATATCATATTAATTTATTCTTTAATTTACTCGGTATGGTTTTGTATTTATTACATTTCGTAAACCTTGTATTTTGGGAATGAGTTGAATGAATAGTTGGGAATGCTAACCTGATATAATGAAATTCGTTCATAAGATTCTCTTGTTTGTTAGTTCAGGACCTGAACGATTAGCGCGCAAATTCATAAAAGTTATGAATTAATTATTCACTTGAGAACTAATGGAAGTCAAGGATAAAGAAGTAATTGGAGAGGTTAACGGATATTTTATGCCTAGCTCCTTTACAAATCTGTTATGGAGGATCATTGCATAGGTAATGATTATATCAATGGACGAATTCTTTGAGTAATTAATTCTATAATTCTGAGAGTGCAATTCTGGGTATTCAGTGGAGTTACTCCATAATTAATAATTTCGTTTGATTAATAAAAGAGTTTATAATTAATCGACGGAATTATTGGAGCTTAGAATTATAGGTCCATCGGTCCCCTCGTCGTCTTCTATCACTGTTCGAACGATTATAATTACGAAGAAAAATAGTTGTGAATTATTTAAAATAATTATGAATTATTTTACACTCTAATTATTCCATATAGCTCATGTTTGGAAATTATGACAAATATTGTCTTAATATATTTATTAATAGATAATGTATCTATTTATTAATTTATGAAAATTAATATTTAATTGATTTGATTAATTAAATTTTAATTTAAAAGGATAATATTTCAAAAGTTGAAATTTTGATAATTTATGAATTATCTTTGATAAATTATGAGATAAATATCAAAGGATTTTAATTTAAATTTTTTTTCAAATTAAAATTAATAATATCCTTAATGGATTTCTTGATAAGAATTTGATTTTGATCAAAAGTTGATCAAGAGAAACAATTTTTTTAAAACAAAAAACGTGAGCTGTAGAGATGATTTTGATTGGATCAAAAAGTAGAAAAAATTGCTGCAAGAAAAGGCATAATACTTTAAAACCGTGAGCAATTTATTTTGAAGAATTGAATTGCTTTTTTATCATTCAAAAATCAAAAGAAAAACAACAGCAAATGCTGTGAAGAAAATAAAAAAGTGTTTTTCATTTTTCTGTTTTTCTTGATTTTGGTTTTGAGAAAATCAAAAATAAAATATCACCAAAGATTTGTCTCATGTGTTGAGTACACGTATCCTTCACAAAAAATTAGAGTGTTCTTCGTATTTATTTTCACGCCCACACGTGCCATTTGAGGTGAGGAGATAAGACGAGGAAGATCGTGGTTCAAAGAATCGATTTACAAACAGATCCAGATCTACAGGTATATTTCTAACCTGAGTTCTAAATAATTTTATTATTAATATACCAGAAAATACGGATCCGATTTTATTGTTCATGTGAAAATTTTTTTGTTACTCAACACGATTTCCGCTGCGCATGAACTCTGAAAACCAACAGAAAATGCACATTATCCTCCATTATTTTCTTTTTTCGACTGTTGTTGTAACACTAAAAATGAGAATATGAACTAAAAAGATAAGGTCATGCTAACGAGTGTCCTTAAGGCACTCATTACGAATTTATTTTAAGAAAGTTTTTATATCACTTTTATGAGAAATGAAAAAAAAATTATCAAAATATTCATTATTTTTATCTTTTTTCTATCAAAATTTTCCTAAAATAAATTCTTAAAAAATACCCTTAAGACACTCGTTAGTAATTCTCAAACGATAAAAATCAACTTTAAATGAGGTGAAAGTGAAATCCTATTTTAAAAAACTATGCAAAAGCTACAATTTTGTATGCTTACACACTAACACAATTTCAAGAGAATCGTCAATTCTGTGTTGATTTTTCTGTGAAACAAAGTCAATAACGAAAGAAAATTATTTACTTTGCAATTCAAAGGCTTGCCAAATTGTTGAAAACTTTCAACAATAAAAATAAATGATTAGTGCCTACACGTGAATAGCAAGGCCGGCCATAAATATTTTTTAGGTGAAATTGGATTGAATTGGATCGATATGTAGGATTTCTGAGCTTTCCTTAAAAAAAAGGTATCGCACGTGATTGTGTGTTGACGAATGTAATTATATATATGAGTTAATTGCCACGTTATAATAATGTTTAGATGGTTTTAGAAAGTTTCGAAGAGTACAAGATCCTTCCATAACGTTATCGGAAGATTTTCCGAAAATACGTAATTCGAGGATTTAAACTATTTGATTGTCTTATAATGATATATTATGATATATTAAGAGTATTTGAATGGTTTTGGGAGAAACAGAAAAGATCCAAAATGTTCCGGATCTATTCGTAACACTTTCGGACATTTATGAGGATTTTTGGGTTTGAGGTCGGAAAGTGTACATGATATGATAGATTTGTAAAGTTAAATATTTTGAGAGTAAAGAAACAAAAATCGTTGAAATCGAACTTGATTTGAGTATTCCGGGAAGGTCCGAAAATTTATTATAGCTAAGTCAAGAGTGTTTGCGAGACTAGGTAAGTATTCCACACGATGAGTACTTGATGTAATGTTTGATGTTTATCTAATAGATATGCATGTGTGTGTGTAAATGTAGATATGTCTATATAAATATTTTAAGGTCTATTTTGTAATATGATGATACCGTATCTCAATATTTACGTTATTTATCGATGGCTGGTGATATATATGATGAGAGAATTCGGTTAGGACGTTCTGACCGAGTACGTTCAGGACCAAAATAAAAGATTTAAAAAATAATTCGAGATGCTAAAAGATTATATACATACATATGCAATATATGTGTGTAGATATGTCAATATAATTGTCTCTCGAACAAGTGGCATCATGTTATTGTTTTGTAATTTGTGCGTTCTTTGTCAATGGATGGCAAATTTGATTTATCTTAATAATCTATATTATAAGGGACAATAGTATGGGTGAAAGAGAAGGCAATCAAAGTTTAAGATTAAGAGAGAAAATGTATCCAAAAACCTATATTTATGTGACTTAATCGGCGACTCATATCATTTCATTATAATCTAATGGTAGATACAAAATCCTTTAATTATAGAATCTCTCTCAAAATGGCAATTATAGGTTACAAAAAAATAAAAAAAAAATAAAATTCTTTCATTATAAAATCCGTCTGAAAACTACCAAACAAATAAAAAAAAAAAAACAAATTATTTCATTATAAAATCTGTCTAAAAATGACAATGGTAAATTTTATAATATCGTACCGTAGGCAAGTGCAATATCTAGTTTGAATATAAGAGATAATGAAGTTATCCATTATCAGTGACTTGGTGGTATAAGACTCAGGAACTCACCTTGAGGTCGTGGGTTCGAATATAGAGAGTACATTTCTTGTAAGAACCTTGGACATCCACTGATTTTACATGTTCCGTTTAAACCTGTAAGAAGTAGTTTGGCGGCAGGATTTCCATATATTGAAAAAAAAAAAGAAAAAGTTATCCATTATCCTTTACAATATACTCTCAATACTAATTGACGAAACATATATGCTCATAATTATATTTATAAATGAGACTTAGAAATGGAGTCTCAAAGAGCTCAAACAATTGTCCCATTGGGCTCATATCCTAGTGGCACACTTTAGTCATTCTTAGAACTTAAAAATGTTTCTGGTCTCTTATAGATTAACATCTTATTTCATCTATAGTGGTAAATTATAATAGAAAAAAAACCATGTTGCAGATTAAATATGGCGCTTTAACATATAATTTTACTAATTTTAATTTGTAAAGGTCTCGGAAGATATATTTGTATCTGAAAATGCACATTATCCTCCATTATTTTCTTTTTTCGACTGTTGTTTTAACACTAAAAATGAGAATATGAACTAAAAAGATAAGGTCATGCTAACGAGTGTCCTTAAGGTACTCATTACGAATTTATTTTAAGAAAGTTTTGATATCACTTTTATGAGAAATTAAAAAAATTATCAAAATATTAATTACTTTTCTCTTTTTCCTATCAAAATTTTTCTAAAATAAATTCTTAAAAAATACCCTTAAGACACTCGTTAGTATTTCCCAAACGATAAAAATCAACTTTAAATGAGATGAAAGTGCAATCCTATTTTAAAAAACTATGCAAAAGCTACAATTTTGTATGCTTACACACTAACACAATTTCAAGAGAATAGTCAATTCTGTGTTGATTTTTCTGTGAAACAAAGTCAATAACAAAAGAAAATTGTTTACTTTGCAATTCAAAGGCTTGCCAAATTGTTGAAAACTTTCAACAATAAAAATAAATGATTAGTGCCTACACGTGAATAGCAAGGCCGGCCATAAAATATTTTTTAGGTGAAATTGGTTTGCATTGTATCGATATGTAGGATTTCTGAGCTTTCCTTAAAAAAAGGTTTCGCACGTGATTGTGTGTTGACGAATGTAATTATTATATATATGAGTTAATTGCGACGTTATAATAATGTTTAGATGGTTTCAGAAAGTTTCGAAGAGTACAGGATCCTTCAACGTTATCGGAAGATTTTCCGAAAATACGTAATTCGAGGATTTAAACTATTTGATTGTCTTATAATGATAAATTATGACATATTAAGAGTATTTGAATGGTTTTGGGAGAAACAGAAAAGATCCAAAATGTTCTGGATCTATTCATAACACTTTCGGACATTTCTGAGGATTTTTGGGTTTGAGGTCGGAAAGTGTATATGATATGATAGATTTGTAAAGTTAAATATTTTGAGAGTAAAGAAACAAAAATCGTTGAAATCGAACTTGATTTGAGTATTCCGGGAAGGTCCGAAAATTTATTATAGCTAAGTCAGGAGTGTTTGCGAGACTAGGTAAGTATTCCACGCGATGAGTACTTGATGTAATGTTTGATGTTTATCTAATAGATATGCATGTGTGTGTAATACATGTAGATATGTCTATATAAATATTCTAAGGTCTATTTTGTGATATGATAATACCGTATCTCAATAATTACGTTATTTATCGATGGCTGGTGATATATATAATGAGAGAATTCGGTTAGGACGTTCTGACCGAGTACGTTCAAGATCAAAATAAAAGATTTAAAAAACAAACATTTCGAGATGCTAAAAAATTAATATATATATATATATATGTATATACAATTTTCAAGGTCTGGACTTGATTCTCTCCATATACATACATACATACATGTGTGTGTAGATATGTCAATATGATTGTCTCTCGAACAAGTAGTGACATCATGTTATTGTTTTGTAATTTGTGCGTTATTTGTCAATGGATGACAAATTTGATATGTGTTATATGATGTATCTGACATGTGAGTTGATATTTTTGTTTTATATTTTGCTTGATATTTTATTTTAAGTTTTGTTTGATACTTACGTTTTATATTTTCGTTTTATGATAAAATATTTCGATAAGAATGATTCTGGATAACTTATTTTACGTGATATGAGATTTTTGATTGGATGATATATGCTACGTTTTTTTTCACGATTATATTTTAAGATTTTAAAATCTCTATGGCGCCTGTATAAGGTCTTGTCCAGCTGTAGGTTATTAATTGTTACCCTTTATCGACATGGTCTTATTTCAAATAATGTATGATCAGTGTGCACGACCCAGACATTGGACCCCTGATATTTTCATCTAGCAATCTTGGTTCCTGAATGCCTAATATATTCATCAAATTGATCCCTGGATGCCTGATACGGATTCATGATGACATTGGTTTGAGAATTTGATTTCGTTTTCAACAAAACATCTTTATATTATTTTTTGAAATAGTTGTTTTATGATTTTCTGAAGAAAATAAATTTTATGGTTTTTAGCAAAATGTGTCTTTTCATCTATAATTGTCAGGATTCTATACTTATATATATGTGTATTTTTATTCATATAAGTATCCATCTCTCAATTCCATCCTTTCTTTATAAAAACGTATTTCAAAAAATTCTACAGAAGTTTGTTATTCTTAGAATGCTTCGTTGTATCCTAAGGTATATTGCCTAATCCTACCGCAAAATAGTGGGGGTAATTAATATCTTAAAGATAGTATTTCAGGGGTGCACTTCTTGTAAGAGCCTGGGACAGCCGGTGGTTTTACCTGCGCCGCAGCTGATTTGATGGCGAGATTTCCATCGTTTCCAAAAAAAAAAAAAAAAAAAAGAAGATAGTATTCTTCACGTCTCAAAACCTTTTATTTTACCCACTGTCAAAATAATTTTATGGTATTAATCGCAATCGAATCCATATTTATTGTAAATCAAGAGTTCGTGAAATAGGTCAGTTTGATGGAATAAATTTTTTTCTCTAGAAAGACAAGATGATGTTCTTGTTGACTGTCATACATCCTTGATCTGAATCTGCTTGAAATTTCTAAATCTGGAAATCATTGGAGTACAAATACAACACAGAAAAATAAAGTGTGGACAAATTTCTTATCATGAAATATTTTGAATTTTGTATGGTTGATAATATTTCTATTATGGATCAAGCAAACTTAAAGATCCGAAAATTAAATTTCCCGAAGCATTACAAGTAGGAGGAATAATTACAGAACTTCCTTCTAGTAAGAATTATTACAGGAAGAAATTACTAGATACCATAGAAGAATTTTGTCTTGAGCAGATTCAAAAACACTTGCGAATTGAACAAGAAATCAGAATTCATGTCAAGAATTTTGTAACATAATCTGCAAATTATAAAAGTTAATGTTGTTGAATGAAATCAAATTCAAAAGAAGAATATTGATGGAAACAAAAGATAATATTCTGATACATAAAAGAATTCCAATAATTCTCAAGGAGTGCAAGCAACTTAAAGAAAGGAAAAACCTGAAATCATTGTGGTAAGAAATGACATTACAAATATGAATAATTTTTGTATTTGTAACTTTACTTTGTAAAAAAGGATTTAAGGCTGTCTTAGAGTTCGATAAAATAATTTTGTCCAAAAATGGATAATTTTTGGAGAAATGTTATTCATGTGATGGAATGTTTAAATTCAGTAATAATAATAATAATAAATCTGATGTTTCTGTTTACATGACTGGTTTATCATTATATTTATGACATGTCATTAAAGTATATGACTAAACATGGAATAATGTCCAATAAAGATGAAGCAAAAAAAAGAAAAGAAAAAAAGGAACATGTGAAATTTTCATACAAGCAAAAATGATTAAAAAATAAAAATATTTTCCAAAAGTTGGAAAGAAATTATTGTTTATTAGAACTTGTGCATTCAAAATTGTATAATTAATCAAATAATATATGGGAAAACAATATAATGACTGTTTTATATATGTTTCAATGTTTGTACTTATTTGATAATTGTAGAATTAATCAAATAATATTTTTTATTTTCATAAGTTAAAATATATATATATATAATTTTATCAAAATTGCAGAAAGGCTTGTGTTCGGAAAGGATTGCATCCATTCTCAAGTCCTCTTTCGCAACTCCACAGTTCACACCGTCTTGATGATGACCCTTTCATTTGTATTATTCTTTCTAATTTAATAAATCCGATTTAATTTTTAAAAAATCAAACATAATCTCAATTTAAAACTTGTGTCTTTAGTTAATTTGATGCTTTTTTATTATTCATTTTAGACTTGCTGGTATAATAGTGATTTATGAGGTTTAATAAAATAATGCTATATAAATTTTACTAGAGATTAATTTTTAACTAATAGAATTCTACTTTGACAGAAAGTGAACTATAATTGAAAGTATAAATGCTATTTTAGTCCATAGGGCTTGAGTTAATTATTACTTGATTAGTCCCTATGTTTTTTTAATTACTCGAAAATCTAAGGCCCCTATATCTATTTTCATTAAAATCTATTTAATAATAATCATTTAATTTTCACACCATGTATGTTCAACTCTTTTAAAATCTTAAGTCATATAAGGAAAATAAACTTTTTTCTTTGAAAAGTAAGATCCAACCGTTACGAAAGTGGGGACAATAATGTTTTGAATAATTTTAAAGATTAATGAGTAATTGTAGATATGTGATTTCGCCTTAGGTCCAAAACCTAGAATTTGTATAATGAGGCACTAGAAATCTTGCAAAACAAAAGTGGATTGAGTGGGGAATTTTCTACCCAGCAGTGTGGTGGTTGTCGTAGGCACTCCGACGCTCAAGTCAGTAGTAAAGACGTGCAGAAAGTAATGGAAAAGCAAGGTTTGATGTTACTTTGACCTCCGTAGACTGCCGCAAGGGCAGTGGGTCAGTGTTTAGATTGTGGTATACTTTGAGAGCTCAAGTAAGAGTGCCCAAGCCTGAATGAATCATAACTCTGAGTTCTGCATCCTTTTATAGGCTTTGTAATAGCTTTCTAATTGGATTCGATGCCATATTTATACCTGTCGTCTGGGACTATGTCGGCTGGACCTGTTGGTGGCTTTCTGGAGTAAGAAGTATGCTATGTCGTTTGGATCAGAGGGAGATCATGTTACGAATTCACGCCTTTCTTTGCTGATTGGTAAATATGGGGGAAAAGTCACAAGTGGATGATGGTTGAATGTCTGGGATAATTAGAAGGCAATGAATGTAATTTCACGCAGTCTGAGAAGAACAAGTATCTATATTTTCCGCATGGGGGATATGGAGGTTACTGATCTTTACAGAAGGTTATTCTGTTCCAAGTAATATTATGGAAACAAATATTGTCTGTATTCATGAATCAGACATAAATACGATCCGTATTAACTCTCCGAGCACCAACCCTAACAACTATGACATCAGACTCAATCACCCATTGTCAGCAGAAACCCATCATTCCAACCTTTTGGCCACTGCTACACGCTATGTATACGTGACAACCTGCAAGTCACCTGCTTCGGGAATGCTCCGTCTGTTAGGGTTTCTTCCCAAGGAGAGTCGTTGAACAACTAATGCCACATCAGTCTTCCGGATGCTCAAACTTCCAAGTAGGGCATATGTCATATGCCTTCAAGCAGAAAAATATCTGGTGGTCTCAGCTTCGTTCCTCGGATCGGGATGTCAAGGCAAAGTGTGTTTGATCAAGTCATCATTTCTTCAATTAGGTCGGGTCGGTAAGCATAGACCACCTTGGGTGGAATCAAATGCTGCAAGAACTCATTTCCTCTTCAGGTCGGGCTGGGGGTACCTACTTATTCCATCAATGGTAGGTTCCCTCAGGAAACCTCTTTGCATAATGGGTTCAACTCTTCTCTCTAACCAGTTTCTCTGGGCCTTATCATTCTCCTCTATCCAAGTGCAAAACCCACGCTATCCTTCTTCGGTATTCAAACATCTTCAGAGTAAAAAACCATCATTAACAAGAATAAAAAACACAATTATATAATTAAAAATAATTAAATAATATGAGTTCATTAGTTTCTTTTTTGCCTTTTTCTCTTTGTTCTTGAAAATCTTTTGGGACATTTCTTAGACACCACACAATTTACAAACTCATCGGAAAGTCAATTTATGTGTCTACTTTTTCAGTGAATTAAAGTCAATAATAAATAAAAGGAAAATGTGTACAATGCAAATCACATTTTAAATAATAATTCTGTCTTTTACAATCATATTTTGTTGAAAAATCATAGAAACCTTTATCATAGAAACCTTTCAGCTATTTTAAAATAAAATATCATTTTCATAATCGTAAGAATAAATCAAACCAATTATAAATTGCCGTAAATCCGGCCAGCAATTTCCCCCCGCCCCCCAATAAATGCCCACATGAAACTGCATGGACGGCAAACGTAGACTCAAGATCAAGGTCAATTTGGCCGTTAAATATTTATATCCTCAACTATATACCGACAAAAATGAAACATGAATTATAAGAATCAAGATAAGGGCGTGATTTGATGGTGTAGGATTCAAAATCCCGAATTTAGGAAGGACGTGATTTGATGGTATATGATTTAAAATCTCGAATTCAGAGAGTGTGTTTCTTGTAAGAGACTGAGATAGCCAGAGATTTAATATACTCCGTTTAAGCCCGAAAATAGCGGTTTGATGACAGAATTTCCAACAATTCAAAAAAAAAAAAAATGCAACATCGTATTTATTACTTTAGTCTTCAGAAAATACTACTATTTTTCCATTTAATTGAAATTTTATATTAAGTAAAATAGATTTTAACTTTGGACAGAAATTTTTTCGATAAGATTTTACTTTCAAAATAGGAGGAGTAGGAAAATTTGTGAAATATCTTCCAAATCTATTTTAGTTGTAGGGTTAATTTATGATCTCTCCGAATAAAAGAATAGTTTAGTTTCCACGAGTTCTTTCTGCCATCCCTTTTAAATATATACATCATAAAATTTTAGAATAATTCTAATAGTGAGCTAAATCGGCAAAAATATTCCTAAAATATATCGAATGATATTTTTCTTCTTAATCTTTAATAATAAAGAGCAAGTATATTTCTTCAAATAATATTATATAAATTTTTTATCTCTCTATATCGTTTCAAATAATATTATATGAATATTTTATCTTTCCACTTTCTTTTTTGTTTTGTGAGAATGATTGGAGTTATTAATGACTAATAATTTTTAAGAATATAAGCAAGGATAATAATTTTCAACAACTCTTTTTTATCTATAAATAATATTAAACTCGTACATTTCATAAAAAAAAAATTAACAAATTTATCATTTCAATTTTAATCAATTTTCATTAGATTTTATCAAAATGGATCAATTTTGCTCGTTTAATGGCAATGGCTGCTATTATAATCATCTATATTTCATCATCATTTGATGATGATTCAGACAACATTTATCTCTTAAAATTACTAGCCTGAAGGAAAGCAATAGAAAAGAGAATAAAATTTATTTAGTTTTAAATAAGTGGAATGATAAATGATTTGAATAAACAAATGATATATTTTATTAAAATAAGTTGAAAATAGTTCAAAAACATAAACCGGAGGGTAATTAAATTAGTTGGAGGTTAAAAATTAGAAAATAATTAATTTTGTAGAGAAAACGGAAGGTAGTTAAATTTGGTGGGGGAAAATTTTGATTGAAATAATATAAAAATATTTGGATTTGAAGAGTCTCTTGAAATAAAATTTATTTTTCACTTTTCATTTGCTACATATGTAAATAAATAAGTATTTGATGAGCGTTGAGGCATCGATCCTAACAAACCGATAGACATAAACCTTATTCCTACATGATCCGATCAATTCGATTAGGCATTCTGTTGTGAATAAACACACAATAATAGAGGTGAATTGAGAGAAAACTCTTCTTTTATATATACCAACAAAAGAATTACAAAGCTTATAATCCAAGCTTTACAAAAAACTCTCAAACACTTTACTCTCTATCTTTCCTCACGATTTGGGATACTAATAACAATGGTTTGGGGCTCCTTATATATTGCTCAAACCGCGTGAACAGTGCCACGCGGTTTGAGCAAGCTGTCAGCAAGCTTGCAGTGGTTGGCATGGCTGGCAAAGTCTCCATCAACTTTCGGTGCTTGATGTGGTTGCCTTCTGCATGCCTTGGGTGTGAAGAGCTGTCTTCAACAAATCTCCCCCTCGGTGAAGATTTCCCCAAAATCTGAGCCGACCATCAATCACCCAAACCGGATCCTCCAAGGGATCCTCCCCTGGCTGCATCTGAATGACTGCCTACGTACCCTGAGTTGGGATCAAGCCAATCGTAGTTCTCTGAATCTCCCCACTCTGACTATGTGGAGAGTTTTGTCATCCCGGCTATGGCACGACAGATTTCAAGCTTCTCCTTCGGTAAAACCTTCGTGAACATATCGGCACCGTTGTCGTCGGTGTGAATTTTCCTGAGTTCTAACAGCCTTGAGCTCAGGACGTCCCGTATCCAGTGATACCTCACATCGATATGTTTTGACCTCGAATGAAAGGTGGAATTTTTACCGAGATAGATAGCGCTCTGGCTATCGCAGTACAAAATGTACTTCTCCTGCTTGAAACCCAATTCCTGGACGAATGTCTTCATCCACAGCAATTCCTTGCAAGCTTCCGTCGCTGCAATGAATTCCGCCTCTGTTGTAGAAAGTGCAACACATCTCTGCAACCTAGACTGCCATGCCACAGCTCCTCCTGAGAGAGTAATCAGATACCCCGAAGTTGACTTTCGGGTATCCACATCTCCTGCCATATCTGAATCGGTGTAGCCTATCAACACTGGTTTGTCGCTGCTTCCAAAACATAATCTCATCTTGGATGTGCCTCGAAGATACCGCATGATCCATTTGATCGCATTCCAGTGTTCCCGTCCTGGGTTTGACATAAACCGGCTGACCAATCCAACTGCGTGTGCTAAGTCTGGCCTCGTACACACCATGGCATACATAAGACTTCCCACTGCTGAGGTGTATGGAACCTGTTTCATTTCCTCATTCTCTGACTCAGTAGAGGGACTCTGTCTCGTACTCAATCTAAAGTGGGTAGCAAGAGGAGTGCTAACCGCTTTAGCCTTGTCCATCTGGAATCTGAAGTACTTTCTCGATGTACTCCTCCTGTGACAAGTATAACTTCTTGGCTTTCCGATCACGACCGATCCTGATGCCAAGAATCTGTTTAGCTGGCCCCAAGTCTTTCATCTCAAAAGACTTACTCAATTGCTGCTTCAAATTATCAATCCTCGATTGATTCCTGCCAACTATCAACATATCATCTACATATAACAGTAAGATGATAAAATCATCGTCAGAAAACTTCTGAACGAATACACAATGGTTTGAAGTGGTCTTCTTGTATCCCTGCTCCCCCATAACTGACTCACTCAACTTCACGTACCACTGTCTCGGTGCCTGTTTCAAACCATATAGGCTTTTCTTGAGTCTGCACACATAGTCCTCTTTCCCGCTGACTCTGAAGCCTTCTGGTTGCTCCATATAAATTTCTTCTTCCAGATCCCCGTGAAGAAATGCGGTCTTGACATCCATCTGCTCAACTTCCAGGTCGAGGCTTGCTGCTAAGCTGAGTACCACTCTGATGGATGACATCTTCACAACTGGAGAGAAGATTTCATCGAAGTCAATGCCTTTCCTCTGATTGAATCCCTTGACAACTATTCTGGCTTTGTACCGGGGTGTGAAGTGTGCTCTTGTTGCTTCACCCTGTACACCCATTTGTTCTTCAAAGCCCGTTTGCCTCTTGGCAATTTCACCAACTCAAAAGTGTGATTGTCATGCAAAGATTTCATCTCATCTTGCATGGCTTCCTCCCACTTTTCTCTGTCCTCTGTTTCCACAGCCTCCTGATAGCTCTCGGGTTCTCCCCCGTCAGTAAGCAGCACATACTCATATGCAGAGTATTTGGTTGAAGGTCGTCTGTCTCTGTCAGACCTTCTCTGTGGAACTGTTGGTGGAACTTCTGGTACTGGTGGTTGATCATGATCATCATCTCTGGGAGCTTCATCACCTGTACCCTCATGTCTGGGAACCTCATCTTCAACTCGTACTGGCACCGGTGTATGAGGTTCTGGATTCATATTTCTGTATTGTTGGGGCATTGTCTTCATCTCCTTTCTGATATCTTCTATGGTCTGGTCTTCAACAAAGACAACATCTCGGCTTCTGACGATCTTTCTTCTCCACAGGATCATACAGTTTGTAGCCGAAATCATCCTGACCATAGCCAATAAAGACACATTGTCGCGTCTTTGCATCAAGCTTGGACCTCTCGTCCTTTGGGATGTGTACAAATGCTTTGCACCCAAAGACATGTAAGTGTTCGTACGACACTTCTTTACCTGTCCAAGCTTGGTTAGGAACATTACCTTTCAGGACTGTGCGAGCGTGGGGACATGTTCTTTGTGTTGTGAGAACTCCCACATGTCTACGCTGTGTGATGCCTCAGACTCAGAATGTTCTGCAGGTCTTGGCATGCTGCAGCAAGCTTCTGATCCTTCGCAGGTTCTGTTCATCTCTCAGCTAGGCCATTCGGAGGTGTCTTCGGAGGTGTCGTTTGATGTCTGATTCCTTGCGTCTTGCAGTACTGATCAAACGGACCTCTGTATTCTCCACCGTTATCTGTTCTGATGCACTTCAGTTTCTTGCCGGTTTCTCTCTCCACCAAAGCATGAAACTCCTTGAACACTCCAAGCACTTGATCTTTTCTCTTCAAGGTGTATGCCCAGATCTTCCTTGAATGATCATCAATGAATGTCACATAATACAGTGACCCACAAGTGTTCGTGTCTGCATCGGACCACATACATCTGATGTATGAGATCTAGTACCTCCGGTTTCCGTTGAGGCGGGGAGCTCTGGAAGGATACTCTGTTCTGCTTTCCAGCCATGCAGTGTTCACACTTCCGTAAGTGTGAGTTCTTCAATTCCGGAAGAACATTCCGCCTGCGTAGTATCTCCATCCCTGTTTGGCTCATATGACCGAGCTTTTTATGCCATAGCTCGGCTGCCTCATTGCTGTTAACTGTATTTATGCTACTATTTGAAAGCTTAGCATGCATCAAATACAGAGTTTTCTTTCTACCTCGTGCCACGACCATTGATCCTTTAGTGAGCTTCCAGCATCCGTCACTAAAGGTGCTGCAGAAACCTTCATCATCCAGCTTGCCTGTTGAGATCAGGTTTAACCGGATATCTGGGATGTGCTTGACTCCCTTCAACACTAGCCTTGTCCCGTTCTCTGTTTCAAGGCAGATGTCTCCAATACCGACGGCTTTGGACTGTCCGTCATTCCCCATCCTTACAGCACCGTAGTCCCCTGGTGTGTAAGATGAAAAGAAGTCTCTGCGAGATGTGGCGTGTATGGATGCGCCACTATCTATCACCCAACTGGTCTCGTGGCTGGCAAGATTCACAACAGCTTCTTCATACATTATGCAGAAGTCTTTGGAGGTTTTCTCGTGGTAGTAGCAACTCTTTCTTGATTAGAGTCACCATCTCTCCTGGACTGCTCGTTCTTCAGTTTGTAGCAATCCCGCTTCATATGGCCTTTCTTTTTACAGTGATAGCACTCAATGTCTCTAGTTCTTGACTTACCTCGGTTCTTGTATGATCTCCCTGGGCCTCGCTTTTACTCCTCCCCCTTCTGGTGTTCTTTTCTGTCACTAGAGCTTCTGAGGTTGAGGCTGATGCTGACTCCTGCATTCTCGTCCTCTTTTCTTCCTCGAAGATCCTGGTCTTTGCCATCTCCATAGTGACTTTCCCATCTGCGGCTGAATTGATTACCGTAGATCTGAACGTTTCCCAAGATTCTGGTAACGTATTAAGGAGTATTAAGCCATTTACCTCATCTCCGAAGTCTATGCCCAATCCAGACAATTCCTTCATGGTTCCGAGGAAATCATTGATATGGTCTGCCACAGCTGTACCTTCCTGGTATTTCAAACCCATCATCTTCTTGATGTAGTACAGCTTGTTGTTGCCAGTCTTTGCTCGAAAGCTCCTCCAGCTTTCTCCATAAACGCGTGCATTTGTCTCTTCACTGACATGGTTCACGATACTGTCGTCGATCCACTGACGAATAGTACTGCATGTTTTCTGGTGAAGATTAGCCCACTTTCCATCGGTCATTCCTTCTGGTTTCTCCTCCAGAAATACCGATCCATCATAGTCCTTCACATACAGAAGGTCTTTCATCCTTCCTCTCCATGTGAAATAGTTTGTACTGGTTAACAAAATCATTTTTCCGTTGCTCCCCTCCATCATAAAAATTCTAAGCAGAATTTCAAAAAACGGACCTCACCGTTGCGTCCGGAATGGTCGAAAATGGTGGAAATGACACTTAGTTTGTCAAAATCCGACACAGGGACCAAATAGCAAATTCCAGAAATTACAGGGGTCAAAGTGCAATTTCCGAAAGTTAAGGGGCCAAAGTGAAATTACGGAAAGGTTCAGGGACTAAATTGCAATTTACAAAAAGTTCAGGGACTAAATTGTAAATATCTGAAAGTATAGGGGCTAAACTGTAATTTTCAGAAAGTTCAGGGACCTATCTGAAATTTACCAGGCACCGCTGACGTGGCAGCTGACTGGACTGCTGACTGTGCGCTGACGTGGCGCTGACTGTGCGCTGACGTGGCGGATGACTGGGCTGCTGACTGTGCGCTGACGTGGCGCTGACTGTGTGCTGACTGTGCGCTGACGTGGCGCTGACTGGGCGCTGACGTGGTCGTCTTCTTCGTTGGGTTGGCGCGTGCGGCGCGTGTCTGCGCGTGGAGCGCGTGAGGCAGCTACTGACCGGCGCGTGCGGCGCGTGCGGCTTCGTCCGACCTCCGTTCGATCGCCGGAAAATATCACCGAGCTCGTCTCGCCGTGAAAAGTCCGATGATATACTTAAAATCGATTTTCGACAACTTTCGTCGGAATCGACTTTCCGAACCGAAACTTCGTTACTGAATTTCGGGATCCCTCCGTGGAACCGTAGCTCTGATACCACTTGTTGTGAATAAACACACAATAATAGAGGTGAATTGAGAGAAAACTCTTCTTTTATATATACCAACAAAAGAATTACAAAGCTTATAATCCAAGCTTTACAAAAAACTCTCAAACACTTTACTCTCTATCTTTCCTCACGATTTGGGATACTAATAACAATGGTTTGGGGCTCCTTATATATTGCTCAAACCGCGTGAACAGTGCCACGCGGTTTGAGCAAGCTGTCAGCAAGCTTGCAGTGGTTGGCATGGCTGGCAAAGTCTCCATCAACTTTCGGTGCTTGATGTGGTTGCCTTCTGCATGCCTTGGGTGTGAAGAGCTGTCTTCAACACATTCACCTTCTATTTTCATTGCTCAATTCCTTAACAACATGGAAAATTCATTGTTCAACTCTTTGACAACATGAAAAAACCAAAAGTTGCTCTCCCTCTCTAGCTATCCAAGAAATAGAATAGCGGAGGTCTTTGGTGTCTCCTCGAGTCAAGAAGTATGGCCTCCCAATCATTAGTCAATATGTGTTTCTCGTTTGTCTTTCTTATTCGATATTCTGATGTCCTAAGCATAAATTTAGAAGAATCTTTTAGAGTTATTCTTCAAAATACCACGTGTTTTAATCCTGGAATAACAATGATATACTCACATAATTGTACCTATAAACATTAAAAAATAAAAAAAAATTTTATTACAGTGCAATTTTTTTATTAATAAAATACTTTTTATTTTTAGTGCACAGTCATGTGTCTATGTCAATTTTGATTTTGAATTTTTTTTTTCCCTTTAATTATTTTCAATAGCCGATAAAATTGGACCACATTTAGTTGTCATTTTGCCTAAAGAGCCTATAAATTCTAAATAAAATCCCAACTGTTTTGTGTGCCTTCACGGGAGCCTCAAGTTTTTCATTATCATCGAGTTTCAACGTGGGTGAGCAAAAGTTTTTTAAAAAAAAAAAAAAAAAAAAAGTGTATATTATTTTAAGATTTTAAGAAATTATCATAAGACTACCTTCACCTTTTGACTATATACAAACAATTACTTAAAATATGACAAACATCTCCTAAGTAGCTCATTTTTATTTTTTGTTTTAAAAGAAAAGTATAAGTTGATACTATTTCAAATACACTAAATGTGAGAAGTTAATAAAATTGGTAGATAAAATTTTGAATGCGGATTTCTATTTTGTATGTAATCTAAAAATATATTATTATATAATGAGTGTTCAGAAATGCAGTTCAATTGCCGGATTTGTATTTTCATTTATAACTTGAGATCAAATACTAATAAAAGATAATTATTAGTGTTTAATGGGTGAAATTTCTCATTTCCTTCTAAATTTTTTAAAAACTCACTTTGATTTAAAATTATTGTCACTATCTCTATCATAAATTCTCTTCGTTTTAAATGATTGAAGTCACCATCCGAATTCGACTAAGAATGATTCTATTATACAATAATTTTAGTTCAATGAGGACGTAACAAAGAAACCAAAAATGCAAATTAACGAAAGGGGCATGATTTGGTGGTGTAGGATTTAGGATCTCAACTTGAGGTTCTTGGTTCGAATCCATGAAGTATGTTTCTTGTAAGAGCCTGTGATAGCCGATGATTTTATCTACTCCGCTTAAACCCGAAAAGAGTGGTTTGACGGTGAAATTTCCAACGATTTAAAAAAAAAAGAAACCAAAAACACAATAAATTAATAACATTTAACATGTAAAATTAAGGGACCAAAACGTAAAATAAACATAGAAATTATGTCATTTCTATTATGGAAAACATAATTTCTATAATTGATTAGATATCATATTCATGGAAAACAGGAGATTCAAAAAAGTATCACGATCATGTCATCTGCCACCTGTGAGAGATTGATTGGAGAGTTGTTGTCATTTTAAACATTTTGCAGTTTTATTTGATGATGGGTGATCCCTCTCAAAATACAAAAATGATACACTCACACATACTTTCACTTAAAGTTTTACAAGCTCTCTCATTGTAGCTACAGTGATTTACAGTAAATCACTGTAGCTACAGTGATGAAGTTTGTAAAACTTTAAGTGAAAATGTGTGTGAGTGTATCATTACTCCTCAAAATATAGGTGTGCTTTTCCCATTCTTCGTGTCAGACCCCTCTCCCTCATTCTTTCTCTTTCACAATTTACAATAACACCCTTACTCATTTAAACTAATGATTTTTTTAAAAATTTAATTGTTTGATTTAAATAAATGACTTTTTTATTTTCTTGTTTTAAGTTTTAAATGATAACAATACTCCTACTCTTTTAAATAAATTATTTTTTATTTGATTATTTTATTTCCATATTTTACTTTTTAAAATATTGGCAAAATATATTTATATTGCCTCGAAAGTCTCATTCTGATGCACTTAGGGATATACTCATCATTTAGATTGACACGATAAATGTTCCCACCACCACATCTCGCAAGTGATCGGGAACTGACCTATTTTCTCTCTCTATCTCTAGATTCTTAAGTTCTTAGCACTTTTACAAGTTGTGAGATGATAAAATTTCTAACCCAAGAACTCTCATTGAATCTGAAACTTCAACCCCTTTATATAGGCCTCCAAATTCACTATTCTACCGCCTATGATGTCAGGTCATGTCACATTGTCATCATTGTCATCGCAACTTTTCTCAACTACCCACAATTCGGCCAATCAGAATAGCCAATTTTCACTGTCACTGCACAAGCCTATGGCGGCCTCTAGCAGTTCTGTTTTGCCACTTCTTTACCACTGCACTGCCCTATGGAGGCTGGCAAGGGCTACTACTTCAAATGAGAATCGTTACTTTTCCTTTAATCATCATTAGCCTTCTAGAAGCTTATCTTTTCAATTAGGGCATACGTCACATACCCTTAAGCACAAAATATATGTGGTCTCAGCTTCGTTTCTTGGGTCGGTATACCGAGGTGAATAATGCTTGGTCAAACTTCCTGACTTCTTTAACCAGGTCGGGTTCACAAATAATGACCACCTCGGGTCGGCTTCCACAATCACTCAAATGCTGGAAAATCCAATATTTCTTCATTAGGTCGGGTTGGTATCCCAACTTGCTCGTCATCAGCAGGTTCTGCCCTCGAGAGGACTCATCTGTATAATGGGGTCGGGACCCTCTGTCCGACTTCAGCCTCTCTGAGCCCTTGGCCTTTTATTATCCTCTTTTGGCCAAATAAAAATCTCATTCTACTCCTCCTCGGTATTTGAACATTTTCGAGGTGAAAAACCACCATCAACTATTATCATTACTTTGATTAGTTGTTTGAACATACCTTAATGGTTATAGGTTGGATTGTAATTTCTCTTAACTATTATTTTTTAAGCATAACATGATTGAAAATTAAATTGTTTAATTCTAGTGAGTGAGGTTTGAAACCATAAATTTCTTTGCGATTAAACTTACTAGAACTCATAATTGGCCTTTTTTTCATGGCTCAATGCAACTTGAATTTTGTTAAGTGAAAAATCATATTTTACACTCCCCGGCTTATGAATAAAAACATAGTTTTAGCAAGCAACAAAGAAGTTTGTTGGGTTTAAGCTAATTATATTAAATTGAGATACAATTTGAAAATTCGGGGTTATCCAAAGTTCTGACCCTATGCGGAAATAATCACAATTAATTGAGACAAGTCCTAATTAATGTGTCTATGGAAAATCAACTACCAACCACAATATCCAACAACAATAAATTCCACAATATTAATTTAATACGAAATGTAAATTGCGGAAAGGTAAATCAATCACACAAAATCAACACAATAATTTTGGTGACGAAGTGGAAAACTCTTCCGAGTAAAAAA
Organism: Zanthoxylum bungeanum; assembly: GCA_019454045.1. NCBI lineage: Eukaryota > Viridiplantae > Streptophyta > Magnoliopsida > Sapindales > Rutaceae > Zanthoxylum > Zanthoxylum bungeanum. The sequence continues at coordinate 36,264 of SKCR01005845.1, read as the reverse complement.
CCACTCCGGGTATATCGGCTACCAGCCCAATCCACTATATAGAGATAAACTTACAGCGATGGTCAAGACCCATGGTGACAACTTCACCGACTCAAGTACCTCAATACTGCAAGAACTCAAGGCAACTCCTTAAGTCCGCGACCTACGGTTTTCTTCAGAACCTCTGAAGTCTCTGAGTAGATTGTATCACTTCGAACGCCGGAACTCCGACTACCAAACTTCCTCCTAAAGAACTCTTAATGATTAGGAAATTTGGGTTATGTTGTGTTGAAGGTTTATCAAAGAAGGATTCACACCATTAATGGAGAAGACATAAGATGAAGAAGTCTTCAATGGTGGAATCAAAGAGAGTTGAAAGCTTTGAGAGATTTGGCTCAAGGGAAAAGTGTTTCAGCTCTTTCAACCACCGAGAATGGCGGCTACAGTGTTATATTTATAGGTGGGGAGAAAAGCTAGGGTTTTGCAAGCCAAAATCATGTTCAGATCGCAGTCGCGTTCGAACGGTTACTCGAACGCAACACGAACGCGCCTTTTCTGTAAAGTCTCGTTCGAACACCAATTCGAACGCACTACGAACGAGAGCTCTCTGGAATGACCTCGTTCGAACCCACCAAGAATGTGACTCGAACGATTGCTCTCTGGAATGCTCCCGTTCGAACCCAATAAAGAACGTGCCACTAACGCCACACGTTCGAACCCACAAACGAACGCAGCACTAGCGCTAATCGTTCGAACACTGCAACGAACGCACCACGAACGCATGTCTGATGCACAACAGCCAGAAACCAGTCCAATTGCACAAAGATCTTCATGAAAGATTACAACTCAATTGAACTTGTTTTGTCACGGATATAAGCCAATAAAACTGGAACTAACAATCTCCCCTTTTTGGCATTCCGTGACAAAACACTACCTAATACAAAGACTACGGTAATAGACCCAAAAAGCAAAGTAGTCAACTGTCAACCATCAAAACAGTGACTTATTACAAATGGACTCGATCTAACACCTAACAAAGTAGTCTTGAAAACAATACCGCCTCAGCAACAAACCTGTTTACCTGAAACATCCACAAACAACAGTATACCGTGAAAAGCATTGAGATTATCAAGTATAACATCAAACAGGTAAAACATTTGTCTCCCCCTTAATCTGAACTCTCCTTAAAACGTAGATATCGACAAATCACCAACTCAAGTACCTCAATCTGAACTTCACCGACTCAAGTACCTCAATACTGCAAGAACTCAAGGCAACTCCTTAAGTCCGCGACCTACGATTTTCTTCAGAACCTCTGAAGTCTCTGAGTAGATTGTATCACTTCGAACGCCGGAACTCCGACTACCAAACTTCCTCCTAAAGAACTCTTAAGGATTAGGAAATTTGGGTTATGTTGTGTTGAAGGTTTATCAAAGAAGGATTCACACCATTAATGGAGAAGACAATAAGATGAAGAAGTCTTCAATGGTGGAATCAAAGAGAGTTGAAAGCTTTGAGAGATTTGGCTCAAGGGAAAAGTGTTTCAGCTCTTTCAACCACCGAGAATGGCGGCTACAGTGTTATATTTATAGGTGGGGAGAAAAGCTAGGGTTTTGTAAGCCAAAATCATGTTCAGATCGCAGTCGCGTTCGAACGGTTACTCGAACACAACACGAACGCGCCTTTTCTGTAAAGTCTCGTTCGAACACCAATTCGAACGCACTACGAACGAGAGCTCTCTGGAATGACCTCGTTCGAACCCACCAAGAACGTGACTCGAACGATTGCTCTCTGGAATGCTCCCGTTCGAACCCAATAAAGAACGTGCCACTAACGCCACACGTTCGAACCCACAAACGAACGCAGCACTAACGCTAATCGTTCGAACACTGCAACGAACGCACCACGAACGCATGTCTGATGCACAACAGCCAGAAACCAGTCCAATTGCACAAAGATCTTCATGAAAGATTACAACTCAATTGAACTTGTTTTGTCACGGATATAAGCCAATAAAACTGGAACTAACAATCTCCCCCTTTGGCATTCCGTGACAAAACACTACCTAATACAAAGACTACGGTAATAGACCCAAAAAGCAAAGTAGTCAACTGTCAACCATCAAAACAGTGACTTATTACAAATGGACTCGATCTAACACCTAACAAAGTAGTCTTGAAAACAATACCGCCTCAGCAACAAACCTGTTTACCTGAAACATCCACAAACAACAGTATACCGTGAAAAGCATTGAGATTATCAAGTATAACATCAAACAGGTAAAACATTTGTCTCCCCCTTAATCTGAACTCTCCTTAAAACGTAGATATCGACAAATCACCAATTACTCCCCCTTTTTGTCACGAAATGACAAAGCATGCATAAACCAGGAGAAACAACAAACATATATGTGAAACTTACTCCCCCGCACAAATAGGCACACAAATTTATCATAAGAATAAATGGGAAGCAAATAACCAAAACCAATATCCGTAAGCATGCATTAGGAACAGACAGTAAGCGAAACATGCAAGATAGAATATTTTCATTAAAATACGACAAATGTTTGCTTAACATCTCATAAACAATCAAAAGGGTGAGAATATAACATAACAGTTTAACAAAAATATGATCCCAAAAAGTAAACAGACTCCTCCTAACTTAAAGATAGCCCAGAAAATAAAGCAAAACTGCTAGTCAGACTCTGAACTGGCAGAGGAACCCTCATCATCAGAAGCCACATGACAATTCGCAATATGGCGAGCAAACTGATCTTGCAAGCTACGAACAGTCGTACGAATCTCCGATTGGCCTACTGAGATAAGACGAAGCTCGGCCAGGATAGTGGCATGAGAGTCCAGGATGCGCTGGTAAAAATCTGGAGGAGGACCAGCGGAAGAGGAGGAGGCAGGAGCCGAGGCAGACAGAGCAGGTGCAGGATCAGGAGCAGGAGCAGCCGCTGGAGCAGGAGCACGAGCATGGGCAGGAAGATGAGCAGCTCCTGAGGAGACAGTCTGACGGCCTATGGGCTTGAGCAGAGGGAGAGGGGGATCATGAACAAAGCCAGGGATCAGAGCCGAGATGATACGTCGAATAAGGCATCCATATGGAAGAGTGTCGGAAGCATAAGAAGCAGAGCGGATACGTATCATCTCCCGCACAATCACACTGAGTATGTCAATGGAAAGACCCTGCTCGATGGCATAGAGAAACGCAATCCGAGCAAAGGGCTGAGTGTTCACATGCGATTTGGGCCACAGATTATGGCACACTATATGGTTGAGCACACGATAGGCATGAAGCAATGAAGAAACAACAACAGTCCCTCCGCCAAACGGACGATGCTGGCCAGTGGCAACGTCCATGACGAGCTGATCTGAAGGTCCATCAGCAGGGGACCAGGGGAACTGAGGTAGGGCACCTCAGGAATAGCCAGAATCCGAGATAATACCGAAGGATCGATATCCAAGTAGTGGCCCCGAATGTACATGGAAAAAGAGGTGACGGAAACAACCTCCATGTTGGAATATAATTCCTGGACAAGCTGGGGAGATGGCCCAATAAAGCCAGATAAGAGAGGTCCCCAACCACGAGTAACCAGTAAGGGCACAATCCCGGAGTCACGCAACTCATCTGACAAAACGTTGCGCTCCAAAAACAAGCTGCGTTGCGAGAAGTGATCATCGAATAACTTAGCAGCAGGACTGCGAAAACGATCTCCAGGGAGAGCATCGCGAGGACGTTTCTTGGAAGCAACTGACTTCTTAGGCATCTTGATGATGGAGTTGACACCGAAATCAGGGAGAGGAAAGCCACACAAACTCAGATCAGACTTGGAAACGAATGAATAAGATGAGAAAACGAAAAACCAGCGAGAGAAGGGAGAAAAGAGAACTGTGCGAACACAAAACGCACGAAGACTATTTAAATAGCCCGAAACCATTCGAACGAAAGAGGAACACGACCGAACGCGAGACTAATGACTGTTCGAACGAAAATAAAAACGAAACACCAACGAAATACGTTCGAACGAAAAGAGAAACGTTGCACGAACGAAAAACAGCACAGTGCAAACCAGGAAAAGACACGACGAACACGGACTGGAAGACACATCAAGCAAATACAAAGATACCCAATCAGTATTCCAATGATTATGACATGAAACAATATGCATCATTTTAAAAGTGGCTAAATATAACACTTATGCATATGACATAAACACCAAAGCATAGAAAGCACTTGCGTGAAAAATAAAGTGCACAACAAATCAAGGCTTAAGACCTTATTTTATGAGCTGGACACAACCAAAGAAATCCATCTCTAAACAAACCAAGTCCACAAAATATGTGTTCAAACCCAGCACCACTAGGACCTGAAAATAAGCAACATTAGTTGCATGCTATATTATTTACCCCAGAAATATCATGAGCTCATATTTAATAACTCTTTCGAGTGAAGGGTTTTTTGCCTTTATCTTTTGAATTTGGCCATTTTGGCTCTTTTGCACTTGAGTCTCATTTTTTTTTTATGCGAAGGGGGATAGCAAGGTCATCTAGTCAAAGGTCACACTATTTAGCAAACAGGATAAGATAGAAATTAGATTGCTATTCCAAAAACTCATACATGCGACCAAGCCTTGATAAATTAAAACGTGTATGTGAGGTGCAAGCACAGGATATACCAAAGGTTTTTATCACACACACTCATGTATATAGAGCATCAAGAAAAATAAAAGCATATCATACACGCATAATCATATATCCTACATACCAGGATCACATGCATAAGCTTTTCATGCTCTAACAAGCCATAAAATAAAATAAATTTTGTCTTTTTCATTTTCTATTTTTTTTTTAATTTTTCAGATTTCAACAAATAAAAATAAAGACACAAATAGGCTTGTAAAACATCCAATGATACGTGGAGTTGTATCCCGAGTGCAGATCATACTACCGTCCATTCGGAATCGGCTATGAAATTTATGACCGGGTTTCCATCCTATATACCAAGGGATATATAACAAAAACAAGACACACACACACACCCATATGCTGTGAAAATAAAACAAACGTGTAAGAACATAAAACACACGCACACACATATGCAATGGGAAAATAAAAATGCATCTTTTAAGCAGAGTTACACCGAAGTGCACTCTCATCATGTCCATCAGGACACGCAGAAGAAGATGGGAATTCATCTTGCTTCCTCAACCAAACCTTTCTAGAAACCTCTTCCACATGAGAGTTTCCAGTCAACAAAGCAAGTTTCTCACTCAAAAATTGAGCTTGTTTGGTAAGTGCAGAAACTTGAGACATTAGATTTGACGAATCAAATCTAGGAGACACACTCTTAGGCCTTCTCTTTTGCTTGTGCAATATGAAACACTTAGGCCTAATATGTCCAGCCTTGCCACAGTGGTGGCACACAGGCACAAACCTCAGACGAGAGCGAGGTTTACCCATAACACCTCTAGATTGAGGTTGGGGCACAGGACGAGGAACAACAGGAGGAGAAACATGACTACACACAACAGGTTTCTTACTCAAGTCACGTTTAGCTGTTACAGGCACAGCTTTGGAAGAAGAAGCCTTATTACAGTTAGGCTCAGAAATAATTCCTAACATACGGTCAACATTTTTATTCTCACTAGAAAATACAGACAACTGGGTTCTAGTATCTTCAAGTTCAGTCTCTAAAGCTAGGACCTTATCAATAAGACCCCTATTCCTCTCCTCCAGGTCATCAAGCATCAAAAGGCTTTGCTCAAATTTGGCTTGAGCTTCATTCTTTTCTAGCTCAACAGCTTTCAGCCTTTTATTGACCTCTATGTTAGTCTTCTTAATAGCTACACTCTTATTAAACAGTTCAACATAAGCTACCTGAAGACTTTCCTCATCTACAGACTCATCAAGAGAGACTTCTGAATCATCATCATTAACCACAATCTCTCTCTCACCAGTCACACTAGCAGTAAAGACAATAAAATTTTTCTTGCCTTTAGGAGACTCATCAGAAGAATAACCACCTTCTGAATCACTAGGAGAGGCAGCCATGGCTTTCTTGCCTTTAGCTCTGAGATATGTAGGGCACTCTGGTCGAATATGCCCATAGCCTTCACACTCATGTCATTGGATATCACGGGATCTACTACCCCTATCTTCTCTAGACTCTTTTCTGCTATGCCTACTCTCTCTAGGCATAACCTCCCTATCTATATTACTGCTATGGCCACTCTTCTTAAGTTTAAGAAATTTCTTAAACTTCTTTGCAAACAAGGCCAAATCATGATCCTTGATGGTATCATCATCACTAAACGAATCATGTACAACTTCCTTAGCGATTTTCATCGCAAACTTTTTTATCTCTCTAAAACCAGAAAGCTTTTTCTCATAAACCTGCAGCTTTCCTACGAGTTCATCTAAATTAAGCTGATCGAGGTCATTGCTTTCCTCGATGGCGGTGATTTTGGGTAGGAACTTATCAGGTAGGGATCTCAGGATTTTCCTAACTATCCTACTGGTAGGAATAGTCTCACCTAGGTTAAGACTAGAGTTAACAATATCGTTAATCTCAGCATAAAACTCATCAAAGGTCTCATCTTCTTTCATTCTGGCGACCTCAAACCTAGTAGCTAAATCCTGGAGTCTATTATTTTTAACAGACAATGTGCCCTCATGCACAGTCTGCAGGATGTCCCAAGCATCCTTGGCTATCTCACACATTGAGATTCTCCTAAACTCAGCAGAACACACAACACCATGTATGGCATTAACAGCCTTGCTGTTCCTATTGCTAGCATCAAATTCGTCCTTGGTCCAGGTCAATTTATCTTTAGGGGAAGATACCCCATCAACAATAACAACGGGAGGTTTCCACCCGTGTTCAACAATTCAAGGGTTGACTACGCTCCATAGCTAATGGGTCAATGATCGAGTTCAGGCTCTGATACCAATTGAAAATTCGGGGTTATCCAAAGTTCTGACCCTATGCGGAAATAATCACAATTAATTGAGACAAGTCCTAATTAATGTGTCTATGGAAAATCAACTACCAACCACAATATCCAACAACAATAAATTCCACAATATTAATTTAATACGAAATGTAAATTGCGGAAAGGTAAATCAATCACACAAAATCAACACAATAATTTTGGTGACGAAGTGGAAAACTCTTCCGAGTAAAAAACCACTCCGGGTATATCGGCTACCAGCCCAATCCACTAAATAGAGATAAACTTACAGCGATGGTCAAGACCTATGGTGACAACTTCACCGACTCAAGTACCTCAATACTGCAAGAACTCAAGGCAACTCCTTAAGTCCGCGACCTACGGTTTTCTTCAGAACCTCTGAAGTCTCTGAGTAGATTGTATCACTTCGAACGCCGGAACTCCGACTACCAAACTTCCTCCTAAAGAACTCTTAAGGATTAGGAAATTTGGGTTATGTTGTGTTGAAGGTTTATCAAAGAAGGATTCACACCATTAATGGAGAAGACAATAAGATGAAGAAGTCTTCAATGGTGGAATCAAAGAGAGTTGAAAGCTTTGAGAGATTTGGCTCAAGGGAAAAGTGTTTCAGCTCTTTCAACCACCGAGAATGGCGGCTACAGTGTTATATTTATAGGTGGGGAGAAAAGCTAGGGTTTTGCAGGCCAAAATCATGTTCAGATCGCAGTCGCGTTCGAACGGTTACTCGAACGCAACACGAACGCGCCTTTTCTGTAAAGTCTCGTTCGAACACCAATCGAACGCACTACGAACGAGAGCTCTCTGGAATGACCTCGTTCGAACCCACCAAGAACGTGACTCGAACGATTGCTCTCTGGAATGCTCCCGTTCGAACCCAATAAAGAACGTGCCACTAACGCCACACGTTCGAACCCACAAACGAACGCAGCACTAACGCTAATCGTTCGAACACTGCAACGAACGCACCACGAACGCATGTCTGATGCACATCAGCCAGAAACCAATCCAATTGTACAAAGATCTTCATGAAAGATTACAACTCAATTGAACTTGTTTTGTCACGGATATAAGCCAATAAAACTGGAACTAACACAATTAATTTAATGGAAAAGAAAATTAAACAAGTTGTATTTAAAGTCAAAGCTAACTGAGGGGGACTGATAACATTTATCAAATTCTAACAAAACAAATCACATGTAGAAACAAAAATCCCACATGAAAATTTAGGTTTTAGTTAGAGTAGAGTTTATGACTCTTTAGGAATCAATAGCTATCGAATTATAAAAATTGCATTCTATTTTTAAAATATAATTTTTTTCAAGTAAAATGATACTGTAGATTTCATTGGAACTGTTTTTACCATTTAAGTATATGATAAATTTTTAAAACTCATTTCATTTTTAGTGTTAAAACATATATATTGTGTTTGTATTTTGTATTGATTTGAGCTGGGCTGAATATTAAAAAAAATATAAGAATATAAAATTATAAAATTTGGATTTGGATTATGAACTCAACTTTATATTGATTTTTTTAATGATTGATAATTATTATATGATAATTTAAATATAATTAAACCTTTATCATATATTATTATTAAAGTACGTGTGATAGAAAGTTATAAAAAATTTAGCATAGCTAAACTCAGTATTGGATTCAAATCGAAAAAGTTTATACCACTCTATAATATTAAGGAAATTCGATAAAACGATGGAGGATAAAATTACAATAAAACAAAGTTGTTTTACTGATAAATTTAAGGGGAAAAATAAAAATAAAAATAAAAATTACAATATTTTAAGAGTAATTTTATCCTTAATTGTGATTGCTAAATGGAAAATGAAGTTATGAAATATTCACCGTCCATTTGACACTTGTAATTAATCGAACCGGCATGGAACTTCCAACCTCTTGATATAAATATGACAAGGACCCTTTATCGATTGCTATATATACAACTATTGGTCATCAACATTTTAAGTTTGTGATTCTTAAAAAGAGAAAAGCATTTCCATTCCTGGGTTCTGTGAGAATCTTTTAGTTATAATGGATAGTAATGGTAACAAAATTTTAAAAGCTAGTAGTAGTCTACGTATAGTAAGTACTTCTAGATGGAGTAGCAACTCTGTGGGTGCATTTTCAAGGACTTCAAGGGATGAATTTGATGATGATGATGATGAGGCTCTAAAATGGGCTGCTATTGAGAAATTGCCTACTTATAATCGTTTGAGGAAAGGGATATTGACTACTTCAAGAGGTGAATCTAATGAAGTTGATATTAACAATCTTGGATTGCAAGAAAGACAGAGGTTAGTTGATAAACTGGTGAAAGTAGCTGAAGTTGATAATGAGCAGTTCTTGTTGAAGCTCAGGAACCGCATTGACAGGTAACATTTCTCTCTTTGTTTGTGTTTTATGTTTCTAAAGTTTGTGGCCCTCGCCAGCCAGCCGACGGATGCAAGTGTGATATATTTTGTATTCTTTGATTTGTCAGAGTTGGAATTAGCCTTCCCACAATTGAAGTTCGGTTTGAGCACTTGAATGTTGAAGCAGAAGCATATGTAGGAAGTAGAGCCTTGCCAACATTCTTTAACTTCTATAGCAATATAATTGAGGTACCCATTTGCAAATATAAAACAATTAATTTTACAAAATTAGTTTAAGTTTATTTTGTTAATTTCTCTGCTCAAGTTCTGACAATCTGTATGTGTGTTTGAAGGGTTGCTTGAACTCTCTTCATATTCTTCAAAGTAGAAAGAAGCACTTGACAATTCTTAAGGATGTCAGTGGAATTGTAAGGCCAGGCAGGTGAGAATTGAATAATATTGGTAAATTGTTTATGTTTTCATTGCAAATTTAGAATATCTGGGCAGTCATTTCTTTTGTTGCAGAATGACATTGCTTTTGGGTCCTCCAAGTTCCGGAAAGACCACACTTTTATTGGCTTTGGCTGGGAAGCTTGATTCTAATCTCAAGGTGATTTAGTAAATTAGTATAGGTAAAAGCTCTAATTATTTCAGAGTAATTTGGTGTTGACCATTAATTGTTCAAAATATCTGTGTAGGTTTCTGGTGAAGTGACATATAATGGCCACAATATGGACGAATTTGTGCCGCAGAGAACAGCAGCTTATATCAGTCAAGATGATGTTCATATTGGAGAAATGACTGTGAGGGAAACCTTGGCCTTCTCTGCTAGATGCCAGGGGGTTGGAACCCGTTATGGTAGGTTTTTGATATTTTCTTTTATTTTTTCTTCATTCAACTAAAGAATTCAGATTTGTATTACTTTTTAATATAGCATGAGCATTAAAGGTCTTTGCTTTTGGGAAATGCAGAAATGTTAATGGAGTTGGCGAGAAGAGAGAAGGCCGCAGGTATTATGCCTGATCCTGACATTGACATCTTCATGAAGGTGAGGCAAACTTGAATATTGTTTAAAATATGTGTAGAATTTAACCAATTTGGTAACAATCCAACAGGTCATCTTTTCAAAGGAACAAACAGTTTTAATAAATATTGATGTACCCTCCTTGAATTTGAAAATCAATTTCAATGGCTCGGTCGTTTGCTCGATTTTTATCTTCTTTTATTTGGTTGGTTAGAATTAGATTAGAATAAGTTTGATTGTCATGCAGTGGCACCCAGTTTTATTGAGTTTATTGTATAACATTTTCGGTTCGCATGGTACAGGCAGCAGCAACAGAAGGCCAAGAAGCCAATGTGGTCACTGATTATATTCTTAAGGTAACATCATTATGAACCACTCAAAACTTCAGATTTATTGTCAAGAACAAGTAAATTAATGTCACTATTTTGATCAAGTTTCATCATAAATTCACAGGTTCTAGGCCTGGATGTCTGTGCCGATACCATGGTAGGCGATGAAATGTTAAGAGGCATATCGGGAGGACAGAAGAAACGCGTTACAACAGGTAAATGTCAAAACTTGTCAGTTCATCTTCATTATGCAGATTAATTCAAGCATATAATAATTTTAATGATTGAATTATAGGTGAAATGCTGGTCGGACCAGCTCAAGCATTGTTCATGGATGAGATATCTACGGGTTTGGACAGTTCTACAACTTTCCAAATCGTGAATTCTCTCAGGCAATTCATTCACATCCTTAAAGGAACAGCTCTTATCTCTCTCCTACAGCCAGCCCCAGAAACTTATGATCTATTTGATGACATTATCCTAATATCTGATGGCCAGATTGTGTATCATGGTCCCCGAGAACATGTACTGGAGTTTTTCAAATTCATGGGCTTCAAATGTCCAAAAAGAAAAGGCGTTGCTGACTTCTTGCAAGAAGTAGGTGCTTGTGGAGCTCTTTTTATGATTTTTAATAACATCGAGAAGATACTTTTTCTTGAAGTTGAGCTTCTCTTATTTATCAATAAAACCACGAGAGATAATCTAGAACTAATACGAAAACTCCTCATTGAATCTCCATGAATAATGAATATGTTTCAGGTGACATCAAGAAAAGATCAGGAGCAGTATTGGGCATGTAAAGAGGAACCTTACAGGTTTGTCACAGTAAAGGAATTTGCTGATGCATTCCAGTCATTCATTGTGGGACAGAAACTTGGTGATGAACTTGGAATTGTATTTGATAAGAAGAAGAGCCATCGAGCTGCTTTGACGACAAAAATGTATGGTGTTAGCAAAAAGGAGTTGTTGAAAGCTTGCATCTCAAGAGAACTTTTGCTAATGAAGAGGAACTCATTTGTCTATATCTTCAAGCTCGCCCAAGTAAGTATAGACTCAGTCTTGGAATTTTTAATCCTTTTTTAAAGTGATAACAGTACATTGATTTTTGTTTTTTTGCCTTTGGTACTAGCTTACAATTATGGCATTGGTTGCTATGACACTCTTCTTCAGAACGAAGATGCACCGAGATTCATTAACTGATGGTGTAGTTTATACTGGTGCCTTGTTCTTCATTATTATTATGATCATGTTCAATGGGATGTCAGAGATATCCATGACCATAGCAAAGCTTCCTGTTTTCTATAAGCAAAGAGACCTCCAATTCTATCCGTCATGGGCATACGCTCTTCCCACATGGATCCTTAAGATCCCTATCTCATATGTAGAAGTTGCTGTTTGGGTATTCTTAACCTATTATGTAATTGGTTTTGATCCCAATATTGCAAGGTAAGGAAAAAAGCATAGTGTCAAGTTTTATAGGACTTATTAGTTCAACTAGTTTACAAGTTGATTATTTTGCTGCAGGTTTTTTAGGCAGTACTTGCTGCTCTTGTTCCTTAACCAGATGGCTTCTGCATTGTTCCGATTAATTGCAGCAACAGGCAGGAACATGGTCGTTGCTAATACATTCGGTTCATTTGCATTGCTCCTGCTTTTTGTACTGGGTGGATTTGTCCTTTCACGAGGTATAAGAAGTAAATAAGTTGAAAATAAAATGATATTTTTTCCTTGAAGCTTAACCTAAATTCTCACTTTTCTTGTATTATAATGCAGAGGACATAAAAAAATGGTGGATTTGGGCTTATTGGTGTTCACCTTTGATGTACGCACAGAATGCAATAGTGGTTAATGAGTTCCTTGGTAATAGCTGGAGAAAGGTAATGCCTTGAATGAGCCTTGTATTGATGTATTTATCTCTGAACGACGTGCTGATTTCTGTACTTCTTTCACATAAAGATTTTGCCAAACACAGCCGAGCCACTGGGAGTTGAAGTTTTGAAGTCTCGTGGGTTCTTCACAGATGCTTATTGGTATTGGCTAGGAGTGGGGGCTTTGTCTGGTTTTATAATACTTTTCAACTTCGGTTTCACTCTCGCTCTCAGTTTCCTCAACCGTCTGTATCCTTACATTCTTCAATTTTGTTCTTTTTTAAAGTGAGAGATTCTGATAATCTTTGCTTGTGTGCAGCAATTGGTAAGAATCAGGCTGTTATATCAGAGGAATCTCAAAGTAATGCGCATGATAACAAAACTGGAGGAACCATTCAGTCATCAACCCGTGGAAGTAGGTCTAGAAACAAAAGTCGCATAAGTGATGAAGCTCATTTGAAATCTCTTGCAAGTAATTAGATATTTTTTTACAATCCTTTTGATGGTAATTAATTCAGGTTTACTTGCAGATATTGGGTATGATATTAGGAGCAGAAACTCCTTATCTCTGAAAGAAGTAGATGTTGAGGTCAATCATCACAAGAAAAGAGGAATGGTTCTTCCTTTTGAACCACATTCCATGACCTTTGATGAAATTACATACTCAGTGGACATGCCACAGGTAACATTATTTTTGAAATTTACTTTGTGTATCCAAAAGTTGAATGACATCTTGATTATATAAAACATAGCCTTGAAATGGCATCTAATTGGTCTGATTTTAACTTTATAGGAAATGACACTTCAAGGTGTTCTGGAAGACAAATTGGTCCTTCTGAATAGTGTGAGCGGTGCTTTCAGGCCCGGTGTTCTGACAGCTCTAATGGGTGTTAGTGGTGCTGGTAAAACCACTCTGATGGATGTTTTGGCTGGTAGGAAAACTGGCGGATATATTACTGGGAACATTACAATATCTGGGTACCCAAAGAAGCAAGAAACATTCGCTCGCATTTCAGGATACTGTGAGCAAAATGATATCCACTCTCCTAATGTTACTGTATATGAGTCCTTGCTCTACTCGGCTTGGCTACGATTACCCCCTGAAGTTGATTCCCAAACCCGAAAGGTTGGTGGCGAATCCCATTGTGATTCAATTTTGTTATCTTTACTTCTCCTTTTTTCACTGATATCTGAGCAAGTTAGTTGTATCCCTGACTGCCTTTTTGGCAATGGTTTGCAGATGTTTATTGAGGAAGTCATGGAGCTTGTGGAATTGAACCCGTTGAGGCAAGCACTGGTTGGTTTGCCAAGTGTAAGTGGTCTGTCTACAGAGCAGCGTAAGAGGCTTACCATTGCAGTTGAGCTGGTGGCAAACCCCTCCATCATATTTATGGATGAGCCAACTTCAGGGCTAGATGCAAGAGCTGCTGCAATTGTTATGAGAACTGTTAGGAACACGGTGGACACAGGAAGAACAGTAGTGTGCACCATCCATCAACCAAGCATTGACATATTTGAAGCTTTTGATGAGGTGAGAAGTATTGGTAATGGATAGAAAGAGTCAATGTTTCTGTGACATGATTCTGATGGTTTAACTTGGCATTGCAGCTGTTCCTGCTGAAGCGAGGGGGACAAGAAATATATGTTGGACCATTGGGACGCAATTCTAGCCGTCTCATCAAGTATTTTGAAGTATGCAACATTTTTAAATTACAAACATTGGACATTTAACTTTAAATAACATTATGAAGCGAGTTACTTAAGTACATTATGAAACTAGCTAATGCAAGCATGTTTCTTTTTATGAAGGCAATTCCTGGAGTTAGTAAAATTAAAGATGGTTATAATCCAGCAACTTGGATGTTGGAAGTTTCCTCTTCATCCCAAGAAATAGCTTTGGAGATTGATTTTTCCGATATTTACAGAAGTTCAGAACTCTACAGGTTTGTTCATGTAACACTTCTAGAATCCAACCAACAGAATGCTAGTGTTTTTGTTTGTTGAAAATTGGTTTTGCTTCAGGAGAAACAAAACACTGATCAAAGATTTAAGCAAGCCTGCACCTGGTTCAAAGGACCTCCATTTCGCCACTCGGTACTCGCAGTCATTTTCCAGCCAATGTATGGCTTGCTTATGGAAACAACATTGGTCATACTGGCGTAATCCGCCATACAGTGCTGTTAGATTTCTGTTCACGACCATCATAGCCTTGACATTTGGGACAATGTTCTGGGACATGGGCACTAAAACGTGAGTTAATTGTTGCTTGAAGTCCTGTAGTTTCATTTACCTTTAAATCTTGCATTTGACATTTCAAATTGTAGGACGAAGCAACAAGACCTGTTTAATGCAATGGGTTCCATGTACACTGCCGTTCTCTTCCTTGGTGTCCAAAATGCTGCATCTGTTCAGCCAGTAGTATCTGTTGAAAGAACAGTCTTCTACAGAGAAAAAGCCGCTGGAATGTATTCAGCCATGGCGTATGCCGCTGGACAAGTAATTTGTTTGACTTACGGTATACTTCTTTCTGGAAAATTCTCTGTTTCTTTACTAAACTATTTTGTATATTCTGCAGGTTCTAATAGAGGTTCCTTATATATTTGTTCAAGCTGTCACATATGGTGTCATAGTCTATGCAATGATTGGATTTGAATGGACTGCCGCAAAATTCTTTTGGTATTTGTTCTTCATGTTCCTCACTTTACTGTACTTCACCTTCTATGGCATGATGGCTGTGGCTATGACACCAAACCACCACATTGCTGCCATCGTAGCATTTGCGTTTTATGGATTGTGGAATGTCTTTTCCGGGTTCATAATCCCAAGAACTGTAAGTACCAGCTAGCCATCACTAATATAAATGCTACATTTCCATGAATTATAGAACATTGATCGAATGACTAATTCTTTACTTTCTATCTTTTAACTCGACAACAGAGGATTCCGATATGGTGGAGATGGTACTATTGGGCATGTCCAGTGTCTTGGACATTGTATGGATTGGTTGCTTCACAATTTGGAGATATACAAGACATGCTTGAGTCTGGTGAAACAGTGGAGAATTTCTTAAGAAGTTTTTTTGGTTTTAAACATGATTTTCTAGGACTAGTTGCAGCTGTTGTTTCTGCATTTCCAGTGCTGTTTGCAGTTATTTTTGCTTTAGGAATTAAGATGTTTAATTTCCAGAGGAGATAGAAATTTTATTTGGTTTCTACCATTTTGACATTTTTATTATATGCATTTGAAATTTGCTATTGAAGAAAATTCCAAGATTTTTAAGTTGTTTGAATTCCCATTTAGTTGACATGAACTAAAGAGAGGTATCATTTTATGGCTAAATACTCTTTTAGTCTTTACAGATTAAGCAAATTACTTAATTATAATATTAATAAAAATTTCTTAAAAGGGAATGTATTATATATCTGTTTCAGTTAAAACCATTTTAATATGCTCTAGTTTTCACATATTCCGTCTCAGAATTGTTTGAATTTTAAGTTATATCAGACATAAATATTGTTCAAATATATTAATTGCTCAGTACTTGTATTTATTAAAAAATTATAAATATTTATTCATAAATATAAACAAATATTATATACATAAAACTTAGTAATTTACATAGACCGAATTAAAACAATTTTTAAAATTGGGTCATTATTGTTTGACTGTTTCATGAATAGTGAAATGATATAGGGAAATTAGCCAAATTAAGTAAAAAAGTTTGACATTTTTCCTTATGGTACCCAAGGGTATCAAATATCATTGGGTACAAACATGTTATTTTGATCATTTGGAGCATAACGTAGGAAAGGTCCCAGGACCTGCGTGGCATTTGGAGTCTCAGAGCAACCATAACACAGGTGGCTGGAGGCTGGCGTGGCGTTTGAAGTCTCGGGGTATCCATAGCACTTGTGGTTAAAGGGCTGTTGGAGTTCTACGGTCCCAAGGATCGAATAATAAGCAAGAAACATGTGCGAATACAACCAAAGGAAGTTGCGGAATACTCACAATGATCGGTTGAGCGACGCGAGAGACAACAAAAATTCTTTTTCTGCCCTTTGAGAAGCTCGGCAGTGGGCTGTGATGATGTCCCCAAATTCGGCCATGGAAGGGTGTATCAAGCTCCAAGCTTTTGTGTTGTGATTCCATGCTCATGAAGTGAGTTCCCTATCACCTTTGTATGTACCCTTTGGTGTGCTAGCACTAGGTAATTTTGCCACAAAATCACCATTATCTTCTCCTTCATTTTCGGTCCAAAACCAGAAAAACAGAAGGGAAATGGCCTGTTATGCCGAGAGAGAGAGGAAGAGAATTTTGGCTCCAATTTTCGTGAACCAAGGAGAGAGAGAGAATAAATGTGTTATTAGATTAATTAATTTCTAAAATCAATTTACCATATACCAATTTTTTCTCTTTGAAAAGTCAAGCCATAAATGCTTGCCAACTACCAACATTAACTTCCATCAATCAATGAATAGTGACTGGTGTCAATCACTCAAGTGAAAGACATCCATCACTTGATTGACGAATGATGTGACGCTAGATGCGACTAGCGATTTGACGCTTGATTTGACTTGCATGCCGCACTCGAATTCGAAATGCGAATGCGCTCGCAAATAATCCCGGGCTCGGGTTCGCTAATTCCAAATTAACGAATTTTCCGTTGCGACGCAATTAAATGATTATGCCTAGCGAAATCACTATTCACGTCGCTAACGAATTAATTCTAAATTAACTCGTTCGCCCGAATTAAAATCTAATTTCAATTCCGCGTCGAAATCTAATTTCGTATAATATATCGAATATATTAATTTACCGATTAGTTCCAAATTAATCGTTTTCTCTCTTTTAAATGATATTTTATCCTATATAAAATATCTTCGTAATTAATCCCAGATTAATTTTCTCTCTCATCATTAATTAATCCCAGATTAATAAAGTGCGAGTCATACGTCATCGGTGAATCTTCAAGAAGCGACCCATGAGATCCCCGGATATGTTGGCAGTAAATTCGGTCGTCGGACTATCCGAACACGTAAGTACCTAATACTACGTTTTTACCGATTTACAAGACAAGGTTGGCTTCTAGCAAAGCGTCATGCCTACCCAATTCTCCAGAAATATCCTTACAGGAATATAGTGATCTATATCAGGCGTAGTATACGTAGTATTGCGTATTTCGATCCAGTATCAGATGATCACATGCAAGGCCTGGGGATGGTACAATGTCTGCCCCGTACGAAGCATATATCGGATCACTAGCAACTAGTCTCTTTATTATCGGATAATCATGACCAAGTCATATTATCCCGATGGTTGCAACCCTTAGAGAACCAGTTATGTATCCTTGCGCGATCATCTTCTCCATATGACTGGAGTGATACTTCCGTCTTGACATCACACCCAACACACTACGATTCTCAATATACCCAGCAGAGGCGTACACAGAACCTGTTAAAGCCCTGGACGACCAAAACCAAAGTATATTGATTGTCGCAAGTATTAGCGGTGAAAATCTCAGGTTAAGACCAAATACACATACCCTGATTTCGGACTTCCATAGACACATAGTCATACTACCAATGGAATTCCGAGGGGTCTATCCAGAGCGAAGCTGTTTCCCGTACCATCGGTAAAACACAACCTCTTATTACACTTGCGTGAGTATCATATACCCAAATATATGAGAACTATGTCGTTATGCCCTCACAACGCGCACAAGTGTAATACTAGTCTTTTACGCATTATTGATCTCCAATCTCGATAATACTCTGACTAGGGATATTTAATGATTATACCTTTGTGGATTGATACTGTCTCATATCATTCTCAATTCAGGCATTAATCATAAAGACCTCCTATCATTTATACATCTTGGTGATCTAATCACAAATGATGAGAGAGCAATCTCCTTGGTCACATAGTTAATTTGTACAACAACACCATGATCTGTACAAATAGTGACGCTATGGGTCATAATTGTCCAACAATCTCCCACTTGGCCTATAGCTATTCACTCGAGTGTCTGACACCCGAACTATGTACGGTTGGCTCAAACTGCTGAGAATGTTTTCGTCAGCGGATTTGCATGATTATCATCTGATGCGATTTATTCGATCATCACATCGCCACGATGTATGATCCGAACTAATCAGATGAATATCTGAAGTATGTATCTGGATCGTTGATGAGACCATTAATTCTTTAGCCTGTGCTGAAGCCTAGCTCAGCGGCTAATAGAACTATATCTAATCTAATTAGATTTATTATCGACCCAAATGGATTCTATTGCTACCTCAGCTGCAGCAATAACCCGCATTTGTTGTTTATTCGGTAACAGTATCTTGCTTGGAAGATTTCCAGCTCACCGTTCCGTTATTCAAACTGTATAGTACCTTTTGCGACTTATAATCGTTTTATCGGTTAGGAAACTTGCAGTAGTGAACCCAGTCACTTCAAGTTCCCATTCTCCATAGTTTAAGACAACATCCTTAGTTCTCTAAGAAACTAAATGATGTTCTTAATTTCAATCCAGTGACTATCACTTGGATTGGCTTGTTTGTGACTACATATGCTCAAAGCGTATGAGACACCAGGGCGCGTACATTTTTCAATGTACGATTTCTCGAAGAGTTTTTATGAAAGCCAAGCTTTCACCGATTGTATTATGGGAATATCATTTCCAAAAAATGACATGTCATTATTATTTTAGGACATTCATTGTCAGTGCGCTCCCTCTAACCTCCTTATATACACAAGAATCATTTCGTTTTGAATTAAATCATACACCATTATGATTACATCAAAACGATAATTCCAAGAACTCAATGCTTGCATCAATCCAAACATTGATCGAATAACCTGCAAACCTTGTTTGCTAGTTTTGGTATGACAAAACCGTCAGGATGTTGTAAACATCCTCCAAAAGGTTTCCTTTTTAGGAAAGCGATTTTCCATTTAAGTTGTCATATTTCATAAATGAAACATGCAGCATTAGCAAGCATTATCCAAATGGATTCATCGTGGCAACAGGTAAAAGATTTCGTTGTAATCAACACAATGTTGATAACGATACCTTTTCGCTACAAGCCTAGCTTAGTACGTTGGTATGTTGTCTTCCACGTATGTCTTCCTTGAAGACTTATATAGTACCAATAGGCACAATGCCTTGCGGTACATCAACTAGTGTCTAAACATAGTTGGTATACACGAAATCCATTTCGGATGTCATGGCACTTTGCCATAATAGGGAGTCGATACCCTGTATCACTTCCTCATACGTGGTCAGTTTGTATTCCTCAATAAGATTTGACATCGTTATGAGGTGAGATCAGAAACCCATACCCCAGGTTGTTTTCTGACTCTCTTCGACTTACGTGGTTCTTGTGTATTCGAAGATTAATGGTATAGTTTCATCTTTGATGAACTATTTGTGTTCCATTAGGAATCGGTGCCTTGAATAGTATTACTCCAATTTTCATCGAGTTATACTATCCACCCACTTACCACTGCATATCGGTATTCCTCTTAGGAAAACCGCATGGTGAACAACAATTAAATTGTTCTCTTGTGAGTTGTATAAGTACTATACTTTGTTATCCCTTGGATAACCTACAATTTGGCACTTATCCGATTTGGGTTTTAGTTTGGAATCATCCAAACATATGCCTAGCATCCCCAAATATTCAGGAATGAGAAACCCAGTTTCTTTCCTGTTCATATCTAATATGAATTCTGTCAAACATATTTTATGGAACCTTATTCAAAATAAGTTATGCACTGTTTAAATGCTTATCCGTTGAAGGAAATGGTAGCTCAGAGCGACTCATGATTAACCTTATCATGTCCAACAAAATTCAGTTACTCTGTTCGGACACACCGTCAAACTGACTTGTTCCGGGAGGAGTCCTCATTGAAAGAATACTATACTCTTTCAAATATATTAGAAACTTATTGTTTAAGTATTTTTATCATGGTCTAACCGTGACGGTTAATACTTTAACCGATCTGTATGTCTATTTCGTGTCGAAACTATAAAAGTTTCCGATTTGTGTTTCAAAAGAAACACATAACCATAACGCGATGCCACATCCGTAAGGGTCACGAAATATTCATATCCACATCTAGCTTAGCTAGACATGGGCCCACTTGCTTCACTATGAACTAGGGCTAACAGATCGGTGACATTTACACTTTTACCAAGTAAATGTGTTTTAGGCACTTTGCCTAATAAACTAGATTCGTAAACTTTATTTGAATGAAATCCAATTTGTCCTAGTACCCAATATTCAAAAGTGTGGATATACGAGTCTTGTTTAAATTGTGTCCCAGACAACAATGCCGCAATATGTTTCAACTGATCAAATCAGTTTGAGCTATTTGTTTGTCATGTTATACGTTTGAGATTTATTTATATTCAAAATATAAATACTGTATTCACATCTAATGTGTTTATCTCAATATCATCTTTATATAATAAAACACTTTAGTGTTCTAGGATATAAGGTACATCCGCAACGGATTGAACACTGATATTGAGATAATGTTTCTAGTCAAACTAGTTACATTATAACAGTTTCCTAATTCAAGTACACACCCGAAGGGTAGTTCCTAGACTTAGGTATCTACTGTTAAAATAGCGACTTTCGTCCCATTTCTGATTCGTAGATTAATCTCAACTGAAGTCAGTATTCTGCTCATAGCAGATTCTGAACATCAGTACATATTTATGTACTACACTAAGTATTTAAAATCCAATTTTAATACTAGTAGTGAACATATTTATGACAATCATATTTGAAGTCAGAGCCTTGCCCGTCTTCAATTCCTTAATGTCTGTTTTGTTCAAATGGCAGTCACGCTTCCGCGATCCCGTTGCCACAATTTAGGCAGACATTGTGGGATATGTCATTTATCTTTCCAGAAGATTATAATGATTTTGCCTTTGCCCCTTTCGGTACCCCAGAAGCCTTTGGCCAAGCCTTGGCCTTCCGGAATATCGAAATAAGGTGCGCCTTGCGCTTCTTGCTTTATTGCAAACTTTGGCTTTAACTCCTTGAGTATAGCCATTAACTCTCCAAGAGTTTACTATTGCAATTTTTACTTCTAAATTCTAAAGATAGATTTATGAAGATCCTTCAATTTCAATGTCATACTTTAAGGATCTAATCCTTAGTTCTGATCAAGAAATTAAGGAGTCTATTTGGCAAGCTTAATGGATTAAACACTAAAGTTATCATCACATGAATCTTCCAAAGATCATGCTCCACTATTTGCTTAACTCCGGGCTTAAGCTTAATATGTTATTTTATCAAATAAAGTAACTTATTAGTTTCCAGGACTGTCCTGAAACTTTATTCCCAATATGAAAATTAAAGTCATTTAAAATATTTTTCACCCAGGATTATGTTTTAAATGTCAATCTTTCAATTTTATCTTGATTCTAATAGTCCAACTATTTAATCAACGATTTCAGGTACTTTTAAATATAATGATTATTATAGTCCAACTATATTAATCAACTATACTTTTAATTTGTTTGAATACAGTCCAACTGTTAATTAAAACAACAATTAAATATTAGTCCAACTAATAATTAATTAATTGACGAATGATATTTGTTTTGAGCGCGTATGGCAAGTAATTAAACGAATATTGCAAATTTATTTCTTGCCTCCCACTATTTTTCGGCGAGCCTCTAACCCTCTGTCGAGTACTCGGGAAACCGTGTTCCTAGTGGGCTAGGATCCCGTTAAATATCACACAATCTTGACTTTGGCCAACAAATTGTATGATAATTAACTAGGTAGATCTCTAAGATCAATTGGATCCCATCCGATTCCTAGATCCAGTAGGGGGACATCCAAGTCCGAAACATATATCTTATATATGCCAATATATCCAATATATTGCCTAACCTTTTTCCTCTGAATCAACTAAGCCTTGGCTTTGGCACAACAAACTTAGTGATCCCAGTTAAGCGGAACCCATTGACCATGGAAAGCTTCGTAATCAATGTCGATGGACAAGAAGTGGTCTTGACTTTGGACAACAAACCACAACTTGGACAAGACACCAATATGGAACAAAGCTCTCGTGATTCAAACACATCCTCGACGGACAAAGGCCTTGACTTTGGCCAACAAACCAATGCCAGTCTTAGATCTTGAGTAAGAATCACTCAATGGAAGGAAAAACGCTTAATATTTTGCGAGGGTTTTTCGCGTGCAAATTGGCAACCAATTTATTATCTTTGTTAAGGTCTCATAATCATACACCCTTAAACATGCATTCTAAACACATAATAAAGCGCGTATAAATAAATAATAATGATATGAGGATGGATACTTTACACATTGATCCTAGATCAAATCTCTCCATTTCCTCTCTCCCGCTAGCACAAGTATTTGCTTCTACCCGTTACACTACACTTCTAAAGAAACCTAATTTACATTGAGGGGAATATGTGAGAAGATAAATACAAAGAGTATGGAGGTAATAGGCTGGACACGCAGGTCCAATTAATAAATTCTAAATTTATTACAACAATTTCCAAAATTGCCCCACCCATCTAATATCCATCCGATATACACTATTCATGCATCGCAACCATGTATTCACACAAGCATGTTATCAATCAATCTAATCCAATTAATTAATATGATAATTAGTGACCATCCAATGTTCAAACAACGATTTGATTTTGCGCGAGTCAAACTCGTTTTGCGAATAAGTACTCAAAGTACGAATTCTTGAATTAAATTAAACTACAACATTAAATCCAATTTAATATGTATTTAATATTAATCCACTATTTAATTCCAAATTAAATACTACACTTTATTAACGAACCTTTACGACTTAAATTCCAAATTTAATCATTACGGGTCTTAAAGCCCTATTAACGTCCAACATTAATTTAATTAAAGTCCAATGGGCTTTTAATTAATTTCTTTAAGGCGTGGACTTTTGGTCAACTCGGGTCAAACCCAATAACCAAAGTTCAATAGCCTAGAAATCAATTTAGGCACATTAGGCCCAATTAAATAATTAAAGGTTCATTCATCGCATTTGGGCTTTATGGAAGCGGTTTTGGGCCCAATTGGATCCAACCAATTTAGCCTAAACCTAACTTGGTACAACCAAGCCCAATTATCCCATTTACAACATTACAAGCTCAAATCCAATTTAATCCCAAATAATTTAATTCCAAAAATTCCAAATTTCTCAATTAAATTACCTAAAGTGTATAACATAATTAATCACCCAAATCAATATTTTTAAAACATCAATTAGCCTAATTAATCATGCTTATTAACAACAAAACATGTCCAACACATTTTATCAAAAATCAAACCCTTTCATGCTTCTTCAAGTCTCGGCAATGGAGGGTATTTTATGTCCAAATGAAATTCAATCCAATTAAATCCAATTCAACATTAAATCAATATTCCAACATGATTCCAACTCATCCAATGAATCAAAAAATCAAAATCCAAGACATTTAGGGTTCTTCACATTCTCGGCCAAGCTAAGAATTTTGGGCAAAATTGTTCCAAACAACATTTCATCAAATCGGTCCAATCAATCCTAATTCAAGAACATTTAAGCATACTAAATCATCCAATTTCATTAAATCATGCTCAAACACATTTTACCCAATTTTAAGCCCTAAATCGGTTTCATGCTTTTAACAACTCTCTGACCATTATTGGAGTTCTACGGTCCCAAGGATCGAATAATAAGCAAGAAACATGTGCGAATACAACCAAAGGAAGTTGCAGAATACTCACAATGATCGGTTGAGCGACGCGAGAGAGAGAACAAAAAATTCTTTTTCTGCCCTTTGAGAAGCTCGGCAGTGGGCTGTGATGATGTCCCCAAATTCGGCCATGGAAGGGTGTATATCAAGCTCCAAGCTTTTGTGTTGTGATTCCATGCTCATGAAGTGAGTTCCCTATCACCTTTGTATGTACCATTTGGTGTGCTAGCACTAGGTAATTTTGCCACAAAATCACAATTATCTTCTCCTTCATTTTCGGTCCAAAACCAGAAAAACAGAAGGGAAATGGCATGTTATGCCGAGAGAGAGAGGAAGAGAATTTTGGCTCCAATTTTCGTGAACCAAGGAGAGAGAGAGAATAAATGTGTTATTAGATTAATTGATTTCTAAAATCAATTTACCATTTACCAATTTTTTCTCTTTGAAAAGTCAAGCCATAAATGCTTGCCAACTACCAACATCAACTTCCATCAATCAATGAATAGTGATTGGTGTCAATCACTCAAAGTGAAAGACATCCATCACTTGATTGACGAATGATGTGACGCTAGATGCGACTAGCGATTTGACGCTTGATTTGACTTGCGTGCCGCACTCGAATTCGAAATGTGAATGCACTCACAAAAAATTCCGGGCTCGGGTTCACTAATTCCAAATTAACGAATTTTCCGTTGCGACGCAATTAAATGATTATGCCTAGCGAAATCACTATTCACGTCGCTAACGAATTAATTCTAAATTAACTCGTTCGCCCGAATTAAAATCTAATTTCAATTCCGCGTCGAAATCCAATTTCGTATAATATATCGAATATATTAATTTACCGATTAATTCCAAATTAATCGTTTTCACTCTTTTAAATGATATTTTATCCTAGATAAAATATCTTCGTAATTAATCATAGATTAATTTTCTCTCTCATCATTAATTAATCCCAGATTAATAAATTGCGAGTCATACGTCATCGGTGAATCTTCGGGAAGCGACCCATGAGATCCCCGGATATATTGGCATTAAATTCGATCGTCGTACTATCCGAACACGTAAGTACCTAGTACTACATTTTTACCGATTTACAAGACAAGGTTGGCTTCTAGCAAAGCGCCATGCCTACCCAATTCTCCAGAAATATCCTTACAGGAATATAGTGATCTATATCAGGCGTAGTATACGTAGTATTGCGTATTTCGATCCAGAATCAGATGATCACATGCAAGGCCTGGGGCTGGTACAGTGTCTGCCCCGTACGAAGCATATATCGGATCACTAGCAACTAGTCTCTTTATTATCGGATAATCATGACCAAGTCATATTATCCCGATGGTTGAACTTAGAGAACCAGTTCTGTATCCCTGCGCAATCATCTTCTCCATATGACTGGAGTGATACTTCCGTCTTGACATTATCGATAATGCGGAATAGACTAGTATTACACTTGTGCGCGTTATGGAAGCTTAACGACATAGTTCTCATATATTTAAGTATTATATACTTATGCAAGTGTGATAAGAGGTTCTGTTAGCCATTGTACTGGGAACAGCTTCGCTCTGGATAGACCCCTCGGAGACCCATTGGTAGTATGACTATGTGTCTATGGGAATTCGAATCAGGGTAGGTGTATGTGATCTTTAACCTGAGACTTGCATCGCTAATACTTGCGACAATCAGTTTGCTTTGGTTTTGGTCGTCCGGAGCTTTAACAGGTTCTGTGTATGCCTCTGCTGGGTTTACTGAGAATCGTAGTGTATTGGATGTGATTTCAAGATTGGAGTATCACTTCAGTCATATGGAGATGATGGTCATACATGATACGGTACTGGTACTCTTAAATGCTGCAGCTATCGAGATAATATGACTAAGTCATGATTATCCGATTACAGAGACTAGTTACGCGTGATCTGATATATATTTCGTACGGGGCAGACACAATTCCAGCCCTAGGCCTAGCATGTGACATCCGATACTGGATCGTATTACGCAATACTTTGTATACTACGCCTGATACATATTATATATTCCTCGTTGAATATTTCTGGAGAATTGTGTAGGCACGGTGCTTTGCTAGAAGCCAACCATGTCTTGTAAATCGGTGAGAACATGGTACGGGGTACGCACGTATCGGATAGTCCGACAACCGTATTTACTGCCAACATATCCAAGAATCTCTTGGGTCGCTTCCCATAGATTCACCAATGACATTTGACTTGAACATAATTAATCTGGGATTAATTAAGAGAGAGAAAATTTATCTGGGATTAATTGCGGCAAGAATTTATCTGGGAATAAATTCTTCTAGAAGAGAGAACATGATTAATTTGGAATTAATCGATTAAATAAATGTAATAGTTAAATTGGATTTTTCTATTTAATCTATTTATTTGGGCTAAAATAATATATTGGATATATGAATTGAAATTGGATTTCAATACAGAATTAAAATTGGATTTTAATTTGAGCGAACAAATTAATTTGGAATTAATTCGTAAGCGACTTTCGTAATAATTTTGCTAGGCATTATTATTTAATTAGATTGGATTTTATTACGTCGCGACGGAAAATTTGTTTAATCAGATTAAACGAACCTGGGCCCAAAGTGTGTTGTGTAAGCCAACTAAATTTTGAATTAAAGTGGTGGGATCCACTTTACTTACATCATATTTTGACATGTGATGGAAGTAATTGGAATAGTGAATTGGATTCATTAAACTCACACACCAACCAAGTCAACACAACTATTCACTCATCTACTCTTTTCCCTCTCTTGGTCGAACCATCTCTTTCTTGTTCTTGAATTTTTGTTGTAAGAATTCATCAAGCTAGCACTTAAGGAGTTAAATCAAGGTGATAGAGAAACTCACCCAAGAGTTTAGAACTCAACACAAAGCTTGGAGCTTCTACATCCATTGGAAATTTTTGAAATTTCTCAACCGATCAATGTGAGTATTTCCGCTACTTTCACTTGATAATTCACACTTTAATCTTGTTTAGAGATCCTTGGCATGTGTATGACACACTAACAATGGTATCATGAGCCCATCTAAACTTGATTAGATTTATAGGGTTTATGGACTTTAATTTGGGGATTTTACTTGGAGCATGTATTTTTCCAAATTGATTGTTTGGTTATGGTTGGATGATGATAACTTAGAGTTATGCAAATGGGATTTGTGAAAAATGATTGGATCAAAAATTTCTCGAATTATCTTACCCTAGTATATGCTCATGGTGAATTTTTGAAATTTGACAATTGGATATGTTAAATGCATGAAATGAATATTGATTGTTCATTTAATTGGATTGAAATCAAAATTGGGTGTTATTTCTTGCAATTGTCGTGAGTTGAAGCATGTTGTAGAATTGATTTTGCTTCAATTTGTGTTGGACATGAATTGGAAAGTTAAACATGATTAATTAGATTAATTAATATTTTGGAAATATTAGATTAATTAATTAATTATGTTAATTGTACTTTAATTAGATTAATATGATATTTAGAATAATGTATTAATTTAATTTGTTGTATTTGGGCTAATGGGCTTGGTTGGGCCAAGTATGGTTTTTGGACAATTGGGTTGGATCCAATGGGCCTAAAACCATTTCCATAAAGTCCAAATATGACTTTTGGGCCTTAGTAATTTAATTGGGCCTAAATTGATTTTTGGCATAAGGTGATTCCTAATTGGGCCTTGGCATTTTGGGTTTGATCCATAATGGCTAAAGCCCATGCCTATAAAATTAATTAAAAGCCCATTGGACTTTAATTGAATTGGCATTGGATTCTAATTGGGCCTTTGAGACCCAATGGATTGGATTTGGAATCCAAGTCTAAAAGGCACTGAAATAAATGTAATTGTTTATTTTAATTTTGATTAAACATGAATCAGTATTGGATATAATCTGAATTGGATTTAAAATTGTAGTTCGATATAATTCAAGAATACGTACTTTGAGTATTTATTCTTAAACGAGTTGGACTCGCGCAAATCAGATCGTTGTATGAATATTGGATGGTCATTAATCAAAGATTAATTAATTGGATTAGATTGATTGATAGCATTCTTTGTGTGAATACTTGGATGTATTTGTATTAATAATGTATATCAGATGGATATTAGTTGGGTGGGGGCAATTTTGGAAATTGTTGTAAATATAGTATATTAAATTGGACCTGCGTGTCCAGCCTTTCACCTCCTATACACTTTGTATTTCTCTTCTCACCAATTTCCCTCAATGTAAATGAGGTTTCTTATAATGTTATGTAATCGGGTAGAAGAATGTAAAGTGTTAGCGGGAGAGAGGAAAGAGAGCGATTTGTTCTAGGAACAAATTGTATTATATATCCATCTGCATATCATTATTAATTTTTTATCGCGACTTATTATGCTTTTAGAATGCATGTTTAAGGGTGAATGATGAGATCTAATCAAAGATAATAAATTGGTTGCCAATTTACGAGAAAAACCCTCACTTCAATATTAAGCTTTTTCCTTCCATTGAGTGGTTCTCTCTCAAGATCCAAGATTGGCTTTGATTTGTTGGCCAAAGTCAAGATCATTGTCCATCGCGGATGTATTTGAACCACGAAAGCTTTGTTATACATCGCATGTCTTGGGCAGTTGTGACTCGTCGGCCAAAGTCAAGGTCACTTCTGTACATCGACGTGGATTACGAAGCTTTCCAACTGTCAATGGGTCGCGCTTAACTGGAATCATTGAGCTTGTTGAGCCAAAACCAAGGCTTAGTTGATTCAGAGGAAAATGTTAGGATGGTATATTGGATATATGTTTTGGACTTGGAGGTCCACCTACCGGATCTAGGAATTGGATGGGATCCAATTGATCTTAGAGATCTACCTAGTTAAGTTTCATACAGCTTGTTGGCCAAAGTCAAGGTTGTGTGTTATTTAACGGGATCCTAGCCCACTAGGAAATGGGTTTCCCAAGTACTCAACATAGGGTTAGAGGCTCACCAAAAATTAGTGGGAGGCTAGTATTAAATTTGTAATTTCATTTAATACTCGCTAATACTCGCTCTTTTATTATTATATCATGTTATATATATATTAGTTGGACTAATATCTTTTATTGCTTTCTTTGAACAGTTAAACTGTACAAGACACTACTCCATTTGTAGTTGGTTATATAGTTGGGCTATAGTAACCATTTATTTTGAGTGTACCCGATATCGTTGATTGGATAGTTGGACTATTGCAATCGAGATGGCTGGAAAGATTAGCGTTAGAGACATAATCATGGGCGAGAATGTCTTTAACGGCTCCAATTTTCCAGAATAAGCGATGAATCTCAGGATAGTCCTGGGAGCCGAGAAGTTACTTTATTCTACAGAGAGACCTCTCGGGCCTGAGCCCGACTTGAGCGACCAATGATCATGAGCTTTGGAAGACTCATCGAGATGATAACTTTACTGCTCAATCCGTCATGCTTGCTGCAATGACTCCTCAATTCATCGTCAGAACAAAGGATTGGATCCTTATAACATGATGTTGAAATTGAAGGATCTTCATAGATCTAACCTTAGATCTCAGAAGCATGAATTGCAAAAGAAGCTCTTTCGCTCGCGTATGTCAGAGGGTACATTTGGCGAACACTACGTGTCATAGATGATTACTGACATTGAACAGCTAGGTCAGCTGGGCATTACCTTCGAGGCCGAGACTTCTATAGATTTGATCTTACAGTCTCTGCCCGACTGTTGGGGTGGGTTTATCGTGAACTACAATATGATGAACCAAGAAAAAACTCGTGGAGTTAATGGCGATGCTGAAATAAGTAGAGCCAGAGCTTCTGAAGGGCAAGAAGCGCGAGGCGCATCTTACTTCGACATCCCAAAAGGCCAAGGCTAGCCGAAGGCTTTTGGGGGTGTGAAGAAAAAGAAGAAAAAGGGCAAGGCAAAATCATCAAAGTCTTATGGGAAGACTAAGGACAAATCCCAAGACGTCTGCCTACATTGTGGAAAATGGGGTCACTGGAAGCGTGACTGCCGTGAGTACAAGGCGGACTTGAAGGAAGTGAGGGCGGGCAAGGCTCCGGCCTTCATGTATGTTTGTTATTGAAATAAACATGTCCACTACTAGTTTTAAAAATTAGATTTTTTATTATGGATGTGGTACTTACATATGTACTGATGTGCAGGATCTGCAGATTAGCAGGAGACTGGCTTCATGAGAGATCGACCTCCGAGTCGGAAATGGGACTAGAGTCACCGTTTTGGCCGTTGGCACCTATGTTTTGAATCTTCCCTCGGGGCATGTACTTAGCTTAGAGGACTATTAATTTGTACCTAGTTTGACTAGAAACATCATCTGTATCTAGTTTAACCCGATGCGGGTATACCTTTGTATTCCAGAACACTAGGTGTTTTGTATATAAAGATGATATTTTGATATGTACAACAGATGTTAATAATGGTCTTTATATTTTGAATATAAATGAATCTCAAACATATAACATGACAAACAAAAGGCTCAAATTGAGTAAAACAGATGAAACTTATCTGTGGCATTGTCGTTAGGGACAAATTAACAAGACTCGTATATCCACACTTTCGAAAAGCGGATACTTGGACGGATTTGATCCTAATTCATATGACGTCTGCGAATCTTATTATTAGGTAAAATTCCTAAAACACCTTTTAGTGGTAAGGGTGTACGTGCCACCGAGCTGTTAGCCCTCGTTCATAGTGACGTATGCGGGCCCATGTCTAGCCAGACTAGATGTGGATATGAATACTTCGTAACCTTTACGGATGATGCATTGCGTTATGGTTATGTGTATCTTATGACACACAAGTCGGAAACTTTTGAGAAATTCAAAGAGTTTCGACACGAAGTAGAAAACAGACTGGCAAAAGTATTAAAATATTGCGGTCAGACCGTGGTGGAGAATACTTAAGCAATGAGTTTTAAAATTACTTGAAAGAGTATGGTATTCTTTCACAGTGGACTCCTCTCGGAACACCTCAATTGAATGGTGTGTCCGAACAGAGAAACTGAACTTTGTTGGACATGGTAAGGTCAATGATGAATCGCACTGAGCTACCAATTTCCTTCTGGGGATACGCATTAAACAGTGCAATACTTATTTTGAATAAGGTTCCGTCAAAGTCTGTTGGACAGACTCCACATGAAATGTGGACAGAAAAGAAACCGGGTTTCTCATTCTTGAAGATTTGGGAATGCTGGGCATATGTTAAACGTTTGGATGGTACCAAACTTGAACCCAAATCGGATAAGTGCCTATTTGTAGGTTATCATAGGGAAACTAAAAGATATTACTTCTATAACCCACAAGAGAACAAAATATTGGTTGCTCTTCATGCAGTTTTACTTGAAAAGTAATTCATAGATGCAGTGATAAGTGAGAGGAAATTAGAACTCGAGGAAAATCAGAGTGATACTGTTCTTGGCACCGACCCCTTCACGGAACACAAACAATTCATCAGGGATGAGACTGTTCCACAATCTTCTAATACATAAGAACCACGTAGGTCGGAGAGAGTCAGAAAACAACCTGAGAGGTATGGGTTCTGATCTCACCTCATGTAGATATTAATCTTATTGAGGAAGATGAACATGCTACGTATGAGGAAGCGATACAAGGTATCGACTCCACTTTATGGAAAAAGGCCATGAAGTTTGAAATGGATTCCATGTATACCAACCAAGTTTGGACACTAGTTGATACACAATAAGACATTAAGCCTATTGGTTGTAAATGGGTCTTCAAGAAGAAAACAGACATGGATGGCAACATACAAACGTATAAATCTAAGTTTGTAGCGAAAGGGTATCGTTAACGACATGGTGTCGATTACGACGAGACTGTTTCACCTGTTGCCATGATTAAATCCATTCGGATAATGTTTGCTATTGCTGCATATTTCGATTATGAAATATGACAGATCGATGTCAAAACCTCTTTTCTTAACGAAAACCTTTTGGAGGATGTTTATATGTAATAGCCTGATGGTTTTGTCGTGCCAAAACATGCAAACAAGATTTACAAGTTAAATCGATCCATTTATGGATTGAAGCAAACATCGCGTTCTTGGAACCAACATTTTGATGAGATCATAAAAGAATATGATTTCATTCAAAATGAAGATGATTTTTGTGTATATAAGAAGGTTAGTAGGAGAACACTGACATTCATTGTCCTATATATTGATGATTTATTGCTTATTGGTACTGACATTCTCATGCTACAATCGGTGAAAGCTTGGATTTCATTAAAATTCTCCATGAAAGACCTAGAATAAGCAGCCTTTATTCTGGGAATAAAAATCTACCGGGATAGATCTAGAAAACTGCTTGGACTCTCACAGAGCTCGTACATTGACAAAGTGTTGAAGAGATTTAACATGGATCAGTCCAAGGGGGCTGCTTCCAGTGTCACATGACGTCTCTCTATCTAAGGACATGTGTCCTAAAACTCTAGATGAGAGAGATACAATGAGTCGGATCCCGTATGCTTCAGCAGTCGAATCGATCATGTATGCCATGATATGTATGTGACCTGATGTCTCGTATGATTTGAGCATGTGCAGTCGCTATCAGGCTGATCCAGGTGATGGTCACTGGATTGTTGTTAAGAACATCCTTAAGTATCTTAGATGAACTAAGGATACTTTCTTAGTCTATGGAGATGGAGAACTTGAGGTGACTGGGTTCACCGATGCAAGTTTCCAAACCGATAAAGACGATTGTAAGTCGCAATCGGGGTACATATTTTGTTTGAACAACGTAACAGTGAGCTGGAAATCTTTCAAGCAAGAGACTGTTGCTGATTCAACAACAGAAGCGGAATACATTACTACGGCTGGGGCAGCAAAAGAAGCAGTTTGGATCCGTAAATTCCTAATTGGATTCAGAGTAGTTCCATAAACAGCTGAGCCCGTACCTTTGTATTATGACAATAACGGGGCTATAGCATAGACTAAGGAACTGCGGTCTCATCAACGGTCCAAGCATGTACTTCGACATTTCCATCTGATTCGTGAGATCAGACATTGTGGCGATGTGAAGATCGAGAAGATCAGATCAGATGACGACATTACAGATCAGCTGACAAAAGCTATTTCTCAGTAAAAGTTTGAGTGACATGTGCATAGTTTAGGTGTTAGATACTTGAGTGATTGGCTATGAGCCAAGTGGGAGATTGTTGGACAATTATGACCCATAGCATCAATATTTGTAAAAGACATGGTGTTTTGTACAAATTAACTATGTGACATAGAAAATTGCTATTTTATTATTTTGTAATTGGATTACTTGGATATATAAATGATAAAAGTCCATATGGTTAAACCAGATTAATAAGATATGAGACAGTATTAATCCACAAATGGTTTGATCATTAAATGTCCATAGTCGTAGTATTATCGAGATTGGACATCGATAATGCGGAATATACTAGTATTACACTTGTTCGCGTTATGGAAGCTTAACGACATAGTTCTCATATATTTAAGTATTGGATACTTATGCAAGTGTGATAAGAGGTTCTGTTAGCCGTTGGACCGGGAATAGCTTCGCTCTGGATAGACCCCTCGGAGTCCCATTAGTAGTATGACTATATGTCTATGAGAATCTGAATCAGGGTAGGTGTATGTGATCTTTAACCTGAGACTTGCATCACTAATACTTGCGACAATCAGTTTGCTTTGGTTTTGGTCGTCCGAAACTTAAACAGGTTTTCTGTACGCCTCTGCTGGGTTTACTGAGAATCGTAGTGTATTGGACGTGATGCCAAAATGGGAGTATCACTTCAGTCATATGGAGATGATGGTCACATAGGATACGGTACTGGTACTCGTAAATGCTGCAGCTATCTGGATAATATGATTAGGTCATGATTATCCGATTACAGATACTAGTTACACGTGATCCGATATATGCTTCGTACGGGGCAGACATAATTCCAGCCCTAGGCCTAGCATGTGACATCCGATACTGGATCGTATTACGTAATACTTTGTATACTACGCCTGATACATATTATATATTCCTCGTTGAATATTTCTGGAGAATTGGGTAGGGACGGTGCTTTGCTAAAAGCCAAAAATGTCTTGTAAATTGGTGAGAACATGGTACGGGATACGCACGTGTCGGATAGTCCGACAACCGTATTTACTGTCAACATATCCATGAATCTCTTGGGTCACTTCCCAAAGATTCACCAATGACATTTGACTTGAAAATAATTAATCTGGGATTAATTAAGAGAGAGAAAATTAATCTGGGATTAATTGCCGTAAGAATTTATCTGGGAATAAATTCGTCTAGAAGAGAGAACGCGATTAATTTGTAATTAATCGATTAAATAAATTTAATAGTTAAATTGGATTTTTCTATTTAATTTATTTATTTGGGCTAAAATAATATATTGGATATATTAATTGAAATTGGATTTCAATACGGAATTAAAATTGGATTTTAATTCGAGTGAACAAATTAATTTGGAATTAATTCATAATCAACTTTCGTAATAATTTTGCTAGGCATTATTATTTAATTAAATTGGATTTAATTACGTCGCGACGGAAAATTCGTTTAATCGGATTAAACGAACCCGGGCCCAAAGTATGTTGTGTAAGCCAACTAAATTTTGAATTTAAAGTGGTGGGACCCACTTTACTTACATCAAAATTTTGACATGTGATGGAAGTAGTTGGAATAGTGAATTGGATTCATTAAACTCACACACCAACCAAATCAACACAACTATTCACTCATCTTC
The DNA here is from genome assembly GCA_019454045.1 of Zanthoxylum bungeanum. Lineage (NCBI taxonomy): Eukaryota > Viridiplantae > Streptophyta > Magnoliopsida > Sapindales > Rutaceae > Zanthoxylum > Zanthoxylum bungeanum. The sequence continues at coordinate 1,183 of SKCR01005845.1, read as the reverse complement.
TCTCTTCCCTCTCTTGGCTGAACCATCTCCTTCTTGTTCTTGAATTTTTGTTGCAAAAATTCATCAAGCTAAGGAGTTAAATCAAGGTGATAGGGAAACTCACCCAAGAGTTTAGAACTCAACACAAATCTTGGAGCTTCTATATCCATTGGAAATTTTTGAAATTCCTCAACCGATCAATGTGAGTATTTCCGCTACTTTCACTTGATAATTCATACTTTAATCTTGTTAGAGATCCTTGACATGTGTAGGACACACTAACAAACTCACTGTAAGTTGTTGTAACATCCATAATCCGGGAGATGCTACCAGTAGGGAATAGGTCGTACTATCCCCTTCAGCCTCTGACTATCTCATATAGTGTACTCATTAGTACTACATATCACAACTCTGATAATAAACACATTAACACATTTCAATAACTTATTCAATACAGTGCATGACATACATCTTTTACTTTAACACTGAAAATACTAAAACTCTATACAAACTCTGATGGACTCTTAATCTATTCATTTTTTTTTCTTTAATCCAATACTCAAGAGTCCTAAATTTTGGATATTTCATCATACCATATAATTCTTTGTTTACTAAACAATTAAAAGTATCCCATAACTTGCCAATTTCTCTAAGATGGCATCAAACTCTTAAAATTTAAAAATCCAAGTTTTGGGTCAAGTGGGTCTTACATTTTTTCTTGTTGTTTCCTTCATCTTCCAAGTTTCCCATGATTGCTAAGTATTTTCTCTATTTCTTCTTTCCTCTTCTTTTTTTCTTATTTTCCTTCTCTTCTTATTCTTCTTCATCTTCTTCTTTTCCTTCTTCTTTCTCTCTTCCCATTGTTATACTTTTTTTTTTCTCATTTCTCTCTAAATTTAGGGTTGTACAAATAGTTCCCCTTTTATACTAGGGGCTATTTGTAATTTACATTAATAAATAAAAGTGCAGAAAAATTGAGGAGGTTTGAGATTTTTGTAGATAGTATGCGGCACTATTCACCCAGATTTTTGACTTGCGTTTCTGATCTTTTTCTTTAATGTGGAAGTTGTAGATATCGATCTCAGCTTTCCGACGATATAAAATTCATAAAAATCAGAGTTCATATGAGAAAGTTACGGCCCAAATATCATGGGCTGTCCGGAGTGGAATATTATACAGTTTCGTATCGGAATTTTGAGAAATT